>JAODAL010063421.1:0-19246 GCA_025379985.1 Phyllomedusa bahiana
TTTTGATTGTGTCTGGCAAAGGGATGAGTTCCTTGGGCACTTTTCCCTTTATTTTTCACTGTAGAATGCACACTAGTCAGCTGGCTGGTCAGTGCTTCTATATTGTAGCCTGTAGCACTCCCCAAACAAAACATCACACTATACAAAGTAATGTGGCTGTGTTCAGGGAGGGCGACTACACTATAGCAATGATGGCCTTTTAACTAATGCGCATGTGCTCTAGTCAGCAGGCTAATCTGTGCTTCTGTGTGTGTGCAGTAGTGAAGGATGATGCTCGGAACAGAACGTCATCACTTACTTTCATACAAAACATAATAAAAATAAATGTAAAAAACCGCACACATAGAAAACATTTCATATCAACAAAGTCTATAAACACGTTGTAGCCCTTGGAGAGCCAAATCAATTAAAAAACCAAGACGTCCAACAACTCCTTTAAGGGGCCGTTCACACGGCACAGGACAAATACCGGTTTATCCGATCAGTAGTTGTCCTGTTTTCGAGCCGTGCACGCGGCCGCGGGGGGGGCGGCTTTTCTCTGCGGTTTCCGGAGAAAAGCCCTCGCTCTTCACATAGGCATATTCATCTTCCGCCTGAAAACCGGATGGATCAATGAACATGTTCCATGTTTTTGGCGCCGCTGGCGGTCTGAAAAACTGTCGGGCGGAAAATCCGTGCAGTGGGGACTGCTGTGCGGGTTTTCCATTAAGGTCCGTGTAAAAGTTTTTCAGCCGGTTTGCAACCAGTTTTCAAAACCAAGAACCAGCTGAAAAACCTGCCGTGGGGACAAGGCCTAAGGCAGTGTTTTTTGTTTCTTTTAGGAGCCTTTTTTGTTGTTTTTTATCATATTGGAGAGTACAGCACTCTTCTTCCACCTCAAAGCTTTAGACACCACAGCAGAACATAACGGTGGCGGTGGCGTCCATCAGTCACGGTTTCCAATGTGCAATAGATCAGGCACTCTGATTTTTCTGCTCTTCCGATGGTAGAGAAAAAAGGAATTGGCCATGAAGACGTGACTTTGGCCTTAGATCTTATTTTCTTCATGCACATCATAATCAAGGCTTCCTTCTCCACTATAAGTCAAAGTGCAGAGCGGGAGTGTTCCAGAGTGACCCATGCTGGTTGACCCCGCTCATCCAACTATTTCTTTGATATTTGTCTCTAAATGACCACCATGAAATGCTAAATTTCTCTCACTGTGGACACTGTTTGAGGCATTTTTTTTTAGTTTTTTTAAGCAGGGTGCACCTCGATCAGCTGATCATCAGGTGAGGAGTTCTCTTCTCTTTAGATGTAAACATTTTATCCGCATGGTGCTTATGTTAGTGTATAGTTTTGTCTATGTAGGTCTGGTATATGTCACTTTGTATACTTTTCTATGCATTCTACATGACTTTTAGGTGTTTCTCCAGCACTAGCACTTGGCATCTCTCTCGGCTAGGGTCCCCTAAGTCGGTCATCTTCCAATAGTCATTTTTTGCCATCTTAATTCCCTTTATTTACTGCTTCTAAACTTGGAACGCTGTCGTCTCGGCAGGAGATTAACAGGTCCTATCTGTGGTGGATTATTACATTAATCCTTCACTCTCTGCAAGTGCTACAGGCTTGGATCGGCTTTCTGCTTGCATGGAACGTGATACTGACAGAAATTCTGATGCTGTGGACTCCTTTCCTCAGCACGGGCCAGTGTTTAGGGCTTCCTTATTGTCCGTGACTTAGGGAGGGCACGCGGTGAATACATAAGACATGGAAGCATCCACTAGTGCTAAACGCACACATTCAAGATCATCTATATGTAAAGTCCTAAATAGAATGTCAACGTGGGACTGTCCTCTTCTATCAGCTTCTTTACATTCCCAATATGTGTATATGCAGTGCTCCAGAAAGAATGTGTGACTAAGCTGACTCACAGCAATACATAATACCGATGTTGCTATGAGCAAATAGCTTCTACAGTCATATGATCAATGGTTAGAGGAAAACAAAACAGGCTTGTTTTAACTTCCCATTAGATATAGTGCAAGCTTCATCCCATGTGGCCCTGCCATAGAAGGCATCACAGTTAAAACTCCTGGCAAAATAGTAGTATAAGACAGTATCCAGCAGGATAGAAAAGTAAAAAGCTTCTTATTCCTCCAAAAAACATACCTTTCAACCTCTAAATGTTTTTACCTTTTGCGTGTTGTGTTTTTTTTTTTTTTTTATAAAAAGCTCTTACATTTCTATCCTGCTGGATACTGTCTTGTTCTTCTATTATGCCTGTACTTACCCCTTGGATTCAGGGGCTTGAGATGCTGCATCCCTGATTAAGAAGGTTGTGCTGCTGGATCCAATATTTGTTATTGGCAGTTAAAAATCCGATCACTGGGGCTTTCTAGCCCTATACGCACTGCAATGGTATATTAATAAGAGAGATCATCAAAGAACACAGCCAAACACACTACTCACCTGTACTTGGAACTCACATAGAACTGAATGGAAAGTCATGCGCAACTGTGACCGGCTCTCCATTCTGAGACGGGACATTCGCGCCCATTTCCGATTATAGGTGCAGGTCCGATCTTATCAATATGCCATCAAAGTGCATGGTGGGAACACCCCTTTAAAGAGGTTCTCTGCTGTGAAGAGTCCCTTCTTGTTCGAAAGGTACCTTGACAATAAGCAGATTACAAAGTGTCCCCCTTCAGCGATCAACTGAAAATTGTGTGGAAACTTGGCAGTAAAAGCTACATTTTCCTGCAGCACCATCACAGGGAAATTGGAAGTATTAGGGTATGTTCACACGATGTACTGCGGCATGTACATTACGCGTCGCAGTACTTTGTGTCTTTCGGGAGCTTTCGCTAATACGCCCATGCATAGACATGCATTACTCGCGCCGCGTATTCGCCGCAAGTAATTGACCTGTCACTTATCTCCCCGCACATACAATACAATCGTATTCTACGAGCGGGGAGAGGAGGCGTAATCCATAGTTCTCTATGGATTACCGTAATTTCGGCGCGCTTCTCACCCGTATTAGAGCACAAATTACCCCGTGTGAACATACCCTTACACAGTGGCTTTTGAAGTGAATGAGTTGTGTTTAATACAAGATAGGTTCTCCATAGTGTGAAACACTTTATGTAACCGCTTTCTATTCCGGCCAAGGAGAGAGGAGCCTAAACAGAGGACCCCTATCTATTTTAAATCAAAATTTCCTAACATGGATATAAAAAGGGTTTTCTGCATGACAACCCTGTATGGTCGACTTTATAAAGCTGCTGATGAGCGCATACAAGTAATGTGAAATCTGGGCATAGGCTGGGCAACGCATTATCAGGCAGTGAGGATAGTGCCGTCATTAGGCCTTTCACACGACTTATTTGCCACTATGGCGCCGTCTGCGGCCGGATTGCGTTCAGTCGGCGCAATCCCGGCAGCATTTACGGTAATCCACTGCTCTAATTGAGAACATGGATCCGGCTCTCCCCGCTCGCGTCCGCGCGGGGGAGAAAGTGACACAATATTTACGGCGCGACGGCCGAAACATGCATTGTCTATGGGGCCGGGAGCGGCGCCCCGCCACGCTCGGCCCGCCCCCGCCCCGCCCTTTTCACGGCGGATTTGTGCGTCAATAGCCAACAATCTGTGGGAATAAGCCGTGTGAACACGGCCTTACCGTTAAAAGGCGTGGTGCCATCGCCTCACCTGTCTTGGTAAATCCTTGTGTTCCCTGTGAAATAACAATTTTGGAGCATCTTTTCTTAGATCTCTGTACTGTGCTGTTCCTCTGTTATTCCTCTTAGAAATGTATTACTGAATCAGTCAATTCGGTGTCACCATTCCAGTTTTCAAAGGGGTGTGTCCCTGCACATACTGACTCTCTCATCACTGATTGGGCAGTGTTAGACTGTGCAGGGAGACACCCACAACTGGTAACACCCAGCTGCCAGATTTGTAATGGATTTCTAGTCGCAATAGCCGGTGGTCCATACAAAATAGAGATTTAAGAAAAGTTGTTCCAGTATAGTTATTTCATGGAAAATATTGGTATTTACTAGAATGGCCTCAGATCCTCTAATGGCACGCTGTGTTCCTGCCATCAGCAATATTGGGCTGTCATGCTGACAGCATTCTTTGTGCTGTGAAAATTATTATTTCAGGTTCCTATCACTAAAAACCAGCAGCGCTCATATCAAGCACTGTGTTCCCAAGTGCTGGAGCTGTTCTGCATTCTGGCTATTGCAGTTGAACACCTTCACATTGTCAATGACATTACATGGATTCTCTGCGCCAAGAAGTCTTGGGGGCATGCAGAGAAGGTGCAATCTGTGTCTTCTCAGCCTTGCTCTCTATAAAGGTTACAAGTAGAGGTGATATCATATACTATTACCATTTGGTCACTATAATCAGTGATCAACAGTAGTTGTGGGAATGGGTTTCCCTGCTATCTGGAACCACAATAGTAAAATAAATAAATGTAGGAAAAAAAATGAAAATTTGGGCAAAAAAAATAAACCTTTGAAAACCGTAACCCCTTAAACACAAGATCTGTTTTGCTTATGCCAATATAAGACCTCTGTAAGAACGGCAGGCGCTCAGACATTGGTATTTTCATATCCGGCAGAATGTACATAATCCCAGACAAGTAATAATTGCCCCTGACCAATAATTGTCCTTCCCCAGCCCGATCTGGTCATTTCTAAACATTTCTGTATTTATATCACCTATAATATTACTGAATGTGCAGAATGAAGGGAAGGTGATCTATGTAAAATGAAGATCTCTCTTTTGTGATCTTTTGAGTCCGTGTTTATTTGTTCCGTTTTACATCATTGCCCTCAATGCATCATTTTTTACCTGAGGTTCCGCACCTGGTTAATAAGTGCTCATCCTTGACACTGTAATGCTGTCTAATTATAAAGGTGGATAACACATCCCCAAATAGACATAAACAGATCAATCATCAAAGGTCCCTGGAGAACCCACAAAGAACTCTGTGTAAGGAAAGGACACTGGAGGGCATGGGGGCTTATGTTTATTACGCCAAAAATGACACCATCATTTATTTGGCCGCTGAACATAGTGTTGCAAAACATGGGTGACATATATATACTAAAATTATCAAAGCAAAATGGACTACAATGTAAAAGGATCAAGAGAAGAATGTTCCAAAAAAGTTTCCAGGACTAACAATGTAACAGTTTTGAAAATCGAGACCCTACGTGGCAATGGGAAGTAGAGAGAGCTTTAGGGCTGGGGCTGAGAATTGGGTAAAGACCAGCAGGAGGCACCAGGTAAGTGGTGAGCTGGTGAATGAAAGTTGGAGGCGATAGAGCTTGTGGGGTGGGGTGGAGACCAAGTGGTTCCTCAGACCAAGTTGAGAAGATGGGACAGGTGCTGAGTGAAGGCTCTGAGGTGAGGAGGAGAGGTTGTTAGTTAAGGATCTTGGATGGGATGCAGACACAGTGCAGAGGATGGGACAGGGTCTACTTGCAGGCTTGAGGGTTGTAGATGGATTGTCAGGAGACTTCAGGGTGGGAAGTAGACTGAGTTGAAAGGATGGGGGCAGTGGCTGAGTGGAGTCTCTGGGGTCTGGAGAATGAGCCATTAGCAGTGTCAGACTGAGGTGCCAAGGGCCCACTAGTGGAATATCATTCTAGGGGCCCCCCTACAGCTAGTGTACATGCTTCTTATACTCTGTCTCTCCAGCTTTTTGCCTCTTTTCTCTACTTTTCTGCTATTACTAAGGATGTGTATGTAGTTTTAAAGAAACTTCAGGTCTGCCAACCTCAGGGGCCACTGGGGGTTTTCCCTGTTCCCCTGTGGGCTGTTCTGAGCCTGTTCATTTATGGAGGCTTAGGCTTTGTTCACACTGTATAATTGCGGGGACGTATTTCGCCCGCAATTGCGCCATGTGATCGGGGGCGGGGCTGGCCAGCAGCCCGCCGGCCCCATCGACATTCATTATTCACGGTGCGTATATGTAATGCATAGTTCTCTGTGTGAACTGTGGATTACCGTAATGACTGGGACGTATCTCGCCCCGTATTTAGTGCAGTACGGCGCAAAATACGGGGCGACATACCAGGCCTGTGGAGTCTTCAAGCCAAAGCCCCGACTCCTCAATTTCCCAAACCTCCGACTCCTGACTCTCTCATACATGGCGCATGTTTAAGTGATAACTTCACTGTAGTAAAATGGTAACATCACCCTTATGATACAATAATCAAGCTATTTAGGTCGAACAGACACTGATAAGCAAAAGGGTAACAATGTTTTGATCTTTTGAACACTTCTTGGTGGAGTTAAAGAAAAAGCTGTATTTGTATCCAAGTCCAGTCTGCACCAACATTGGGAATGTGTAGAAGAGACCTGGGATCAGATTTTGGTCAAGATATGCTTGAATCTGATCCAGAGCCCCGAAGGATTCAGGCAGTATTGAAAACCAAAAGGTGGATTTCCCAAATGCTAACAAAATACAAATTAACACTTGGATTTTTAGGAACAAAAAAGTAACAATGCAGTTACAGGAAAGAATCTGCAGAACTAAGCAGATGCTAAATACTTGCAAGTCAAATTTACATATAAGATCGTTAAGATGATTGTCTAAAATTACAGTAGTCTCATGTACAAAGCTGTAGTGGATGGTAAGATATGGAGCCTGAAAGTCACAAGTTCGAAACATTGTTACCATTTTGCTTGTCAGTATAAAATATATTTTTTGGATATGACTTTAGAACACAAAAAATTGTAAATATGCAAAACACTGCAGGAACATTTGTGGAGTCTCTGATTTTGTTCTGAGAAATAGTATTGCCTCCATCAGATCTTGCATACATGACCTCAAATCTGATCTCATTATTTCCAGGCTAGAGAATGGCCTCTCTACACTAACTTAGGTTGGGGGCAAAACGGTGACCACAGGGCAGGGCCGCCATCAGAAATTTTGGGGCCCCATACAGCTGGAGCGTCTGGGCCCCCCTGGCTCCGCCCTCCCCGTCCGACCCGACAGAGCCCCACCCATCCTCCAGCCCACAACCAATCGCCACCCCAGAAAAATAAAAATTTATTTCTGGGGTCACAAGAAATTGTGGGTCAGTTCATATACGAGGTCCAGCATATGCCATCACTATAATGTTACTGACCAAGCCAGTATACCCAGACCAATATTGGCAAGCAACAATATACAAATACTAAATAATACCGCCACCTATCACTACCCTATGCTGACTAGTCCCCCCATAATGTTATTGACTAAACCAGGGATACCAAGACCAATATCACAAAACAACAACAATATACAAGCACCTAAAAATATCAGCACATCATCACCATATATCTCCAACATAACAATACTGAATAATACCGGGGCCCTACTGTTACTGATTATAAACCCCACACCAAAACCAATATTCCTCCATACAGTGACCCTATAGTGGTAGATACCAGGTACACAGGTGGTTGCAAATAGTTTACTTACATTTTGGGCCTCACAGGTGACGTCTGTCTGAGGAGTCGTTCACTTTCTCTTTTCTTCTCTATCGGTCCCGACCTCCCTGATGACTTCCTCCGTCCCCCATCGTCCCTGTAGAATTTACAACACAAACACCTGAGACTCCTCACTTTTTTATGATTTTCCCCCAAATGATGCCCCCTCCCCTCATGTATAAACACTTTCCCTTTATAATGGACCAAATGGTAATAATTACCCCCTGATAATTATGGGCCCCCAGTCAGCATGTAATAACAGTGGGCCCCCATTGGCATGTAGGTACAGTGGGGCCCCCGGGCAGTAGCTAGGTAGCTTGGGGAGACGTAGGTAGCTTCGGGCCCCCGGACAGTAGCTAGGTAGCTTAGGTTACCCATGTAGGCAGAATGGGAACCTCCTGTAGCTTAGGCCACCCCTGTAGGTAGAATAGGGCCCTCCTGTCGCTTAGGGCCCCCAGAAGCAGAATAGTGCCCTCCCCAGTAGATTAGGGCCCCCAGAATGCAGAATAGGCCCCCCTGTAGATTAGGGCCCCCAGTATGCAGAATAGTTACTCCTTTAGATTAGGGCCCCCAGTATGCAGACAATTGCACCCCCATTAGATTAGGGCCCCCAGTATGCAGAAAAGTGCACCCCCAGTAGATTAATGCCCCCAGTATGCAGAATAGTGCCCCTCCCAGTAGATTAGGGCCCCCAGTAGGCAGAATAGTGCCCCCCCCCAGTAGATTAGGGCCCCCAGTATGCAGAATAATGCCCCCCAGTAGATTAGGGCCCCCAGTATGCAGAATAGTGCCCCCCCTGTAGCTTAGAGCCCCCAGTATGCAGAAGAGTGCCCCCTGTAGATTAGGGCCCCCAGAAGCAGAAGAGTCCCCCCTGTAGATTAGGGCCCCAGAAGCAGAAGAGTCCCCCCCCTGTAGATTAGGGCCCCCAGAAGCAGAAGAGTCCCCCACTGTAGATTTTGGGCCCCAGAAGCAGAAGAGTCCCCCTCTGTAGGGTTAGGGCCCCCAGAAGCAGAAGAGTCCCCTCTGTAGATTGGGCCCCCAAAAAGCGAAGAGTCCCCTCTGTAGATTAGGGCCCCCAGAAGCAGAAGAGTCCCCCCTGTAGATTAGGGCCCCCAGAAGCAGAAGAGCCCCCCCCCTGTAGATTAGGGCCCTCAGAAGCAGAAAGAGTCCCCCTCTGTAGATTAGGCCCCAGAAGCAGAAGGGGTCCCCCCTGTAGATTAGGTCCCCCAGTAGCAGAAGCGTCCCCCTCTGTAGATTAGGGCCCCCAGAAGCAGAAGAGTCCCCCTCTGTAGATTACGGCCCCAGAAGCAGAAGAGTCCCCCCTGGAGATTAGGGCCCCCAGAAGCGGAAGAGTCCCCCTCTGTAGATTAGGGCCCCCAAAGCAGAAGAGGTCCCCCTCTGTAGATTAGGGCCCCCAGAAGCAGAAGAGTCCCCCTCTGTAGATTAGGGCCCCAGAAGCAGAAGAGTCCCCCTCTGTAGATAGGTGCACCCAGAAGCAGAAGAGTTTCCCCCCCTGTAGATTAGGGCCCCCCGAAGCAGAAGAGTCCCCCTCTGTAGATTAGGGCCCCCAGAAGCAGAAGAGTCCCCCTCCCGTAGATTAGGGCCCCCAGAAGCAGAAGAGTCCCCCTCTGTAGATTTGGGCCCCCAGAATCAGAAGAGTCCCCCACTGAAGATTAGGGCCCCCAGAAGCAGAATAGTCCCCCCTGTAGATTAGGGCCCCCAGAAGCAGAATATTCCCCCCCCCCTTGTAGATTAGGGCCCCCAGAAGCAGAATAGTCCCTTCCTCTGTAGATTAGGGCCCCAGAAGCAGAAGAGTCCCCTCTGTAGATTAGGCCCCCAGAAGCAGAAGAGTCCCCTCTGTAGATTAGGGCCCCCAGAAGCAGAAGAGTCCCCCTCTGTAGATTAGGGCCCCCAGAAGCAGAAGAGTCCCCCTCTGTAGAGTAGGGCCCCCAGAAGCAGACTAGTCCCCCTCTGTAGATTAGGGCCCCCAAAGCAGAAGAGTCCCCCTCTGTAGATTAGGGCCCCAGAAGCAGAAGAGTCCCCCTCTGTAGATTAGGGCCCCCCCAAAACAGAAGAGTCCCCTCTGTAGATTAGGCCCCCAGAAACAGAAGAGTCCCCCTCTGTAGATTACGGCCCCAGAAGCAGAAGAGTCCCCCCTGTAGATTAGGGCCCCCAGAAGAAGAAGAGTCCCCCTCTGTAGATTAGGGGCCCCAGAAGCAAAGGTCCCCCTCTGTAGATTAGGGCCCCAGAAGCAGAAGAGTCCCCCTCTGTAGATTAGGGCCCCCCGAAGCAGAAGATCCCCCTTGTAGATTAGGGCCCCCAGAAGCAGACGAGTCCCCCTCAGTAGCTTAGGGCCCCCTGAAGGAGATGAGTCCCCCTCTGTAGATTAGGGCCCCCAGAAGCAGAAGAGTCCCCCTCTGTAGATTAGGGCCCCCAGAAGCAGAAGAGTGTAGATTAGGGCCCCCAGAAGCAGAAGAGTCCCCCTCTGTAGATTTGGGCCCCCAGAAGCAGAAGAGTCCCCCCTGTAGATTAGGGCCCCCAGAAGCAGAAGAGTCCCCCCCGGTAGATTAGGGCCCCAGAAGCAGAAGAGTCCCCCCCTGTAAAATTAGGGCCCCCAGAAGCAGAAGATCCCCCTCTGTAGATTAGGGCCCCCAGAAGCAGAAGAGTCCCCCTCTGTAGATTAGGGCCCCCAGAAGCAGAAGAGTCCCCCCCCTGTAGATTAGGGCCCCCAGAAGCAGAAGAGTCCCCCCCCCTGTAGATTAGGGCCCCCAGAAGCAGAAGAGTCCCCTCCTGTAGATTAGGGCCCTCAGAAGCAGAAGAGTCCCCCTCTGTAGATTAGGGGGCCCCCGAAGCAGAAGAGTCCCCTCTGTAGATTAGGGCCCCCAGAAGCATAATTGTCCCCCCTCTGTAGATTAGGGCCCCCAGAAGCAGAAGAGTCCCCCTCTGTAGATTAGGGCCCCCAGAAGCAGAAGAGTCCCCTGTGTAGATTAGGGCCCCCAGAAGCAGAAGAGTCCCCTCCTGTAGATTAGGGCCCCCCAGAAGCAGAAGAGTCCCCCTTGTAGATTAGGGCCCCCAGAAGCAGAGAGTCCCCCTCTGTAGATTAGGGCCCCCAGAAGCAGAAGGTCCCCCTCCCGTATGGGCCCCCAAAGCAGAAGTCCCCCTCTGTAGTTGGCCCCCAGAAGCAGAAGATCCCCTCTGTAGATAGGGCCCCCAGAAGCAGAAGAGTCCCCTCTGTAGATTAAGGGCCCCAGAAGCAGAAGAGTCCCCCCCTGTAGATTAGGGCCCCCCGAAGCAGAAGAGTCCCCCTCTGTAGATTAGGGCCCCCAGAAGCAGAAGAGTCCCCCTCTGTAGATTTGGGCCCCCAGAAGCAGAAGAGTCCCCCTCTGTAGATTAGGGCCCCCAGAAGCAGAAGAGTCCCCTCTGTAGATTAGGCCCCCCGAAGCAGAAGATCCCCTCGGTAGATTAGGGCCCCCAGAAGCAGAGAGTCCCCCTCTGTAGATTAGGGCCCCCCAGAAGCAGAAGAGTCCCCTCCTTTAGATTAGGGCCCCCAGAAGCAGAAAGAGTCCCCCTTGTAGATTAAGGGCCCCCAGAAGCAAAGAGTCCCCCTCGTTAGATTAGGTCCCTCAGAATCATAAGAGTCCCCATCTGTAGTTTAGGGGCCCCCCCGAAGCAGAAGAGGGCCCCCTCTTGTAGATTAGGGCCCCGAAGCAGAAGAGTCCCCCTCTGTAGATTAGGGCCCCAGAAAACAGAAGAGTCCCCCTCTGTAGATTAGGGCCCCCAGAAGCAGAAGAGTCCCCCTCTGTAGATTAGGGCCCCCAGAAGCAGAAAGTCCCCCTCTGGTAGATTAGGGCCCCCAGAAGCAGAAGAGTCCCCCTCTGTAGATTAGGGCCCCCAGAAGCAGAAAGTCCCCTCTGTAATTAGGGCCCCCAGAAGCAGAAGAGTCCCCCTCTGTAGATTAGGGCCCCAGAAGCAGAAGAGACCCCTCTGTAGATGTAGGGCCCCCAGAAGCAGAAGAGTCCCCCCCTGTAGATTAGGGCTCCCAGAAGCAGAATAGTCCCTCCTCTGTAGATTAGGGCCCCCGAAGCAGAAGAGTCCCCTCTGTAGATTAGGGCCCCCAGAAGCAGAAGAGTCCCCTCTGTAGATTAGGGCCCCCAGAAGCAGAAGAGTCCCCCTCTTGTAGATTAGGGCCCCAGAAGCAGAAGAGTTTCCCCCCCTGTTTGATTTAGGGCCCCCAGAAGCAGAAGAGTCCCCCTCTGTAGATTAGGGCCCCCAGAAGCAGAAGAGTCCCCCTCTGTAGATTAGGGCCCCCAGAAGCAGAAGAGTCCCCCTCTGTAGATTAGGGCCCCCAGAAGCAGAAGAGTCCCCCTCTGTAGATTAGGGCCCCCAGAAGCAGAAGAGTCCCCCTCTGTAGATTAGGGCCCCCCAGAAGCAGAAGAGTCCCCCTCTGTAGATTAGGGCCCCCAGAAGCAGAAGAGTCCCCCTCTGTAGATTAGGGCCCCCAGAAGCAGAAGAGTCCCCCTCTGTAGATTAGGGCCCCCAGAAGCAGAAGGTCCCCGTCTGTAGATTAGGGCCCCCAGAAGCAGAAGAGTCCCCCTCTGTAGATTAGGGCCCCCAGAAGCAGAAAGAGTCCCCTCTGTAGATTAGGGCCCCCAGAAGCAGAAGAGTCCCCCTCTGTAGAATAGGGCCCCAGAAGCAGAAGAGTCCCCTCTGTAGATTAGGGCCCCCCGAAGCAGAAGAGTCCCCTCTGTAGATTAGGGCCCCCAGAAGCAGAAGAAAATCCCCCTCTGTAGATTAGGGCCCCCAGAAGCAGAGAGTCCCCTCTGTAGATTAGGGCCCCCAGAAGCAGAAGAGTCCCCCTCTGTAAATTAGGCCCCCCGAAGCCCGAAAGTCCCCCTCTGTAGATTACGGCCCCAGAAGCAGAAGAGTCCCCCTCTGTAGATTAGGGCCCCCAGAAGCAGAAGAGTCCCCCTCTGTAGATTAGGGGCCCCAGAAGCAGAAGAGTCCCCCTCGTAGATTAGGGCCCCCCAGAAGCAGAAGAGTCCCCCTCTGTAGATTAGGGCCCCCAGAATGCAGAAGAGTCCCCCCTGTAGATTAGGGCCCCCAGAAGCAGAAGAGTCCCCCTCTGTAGATTAGGGCCCCAGAAGCAGAATAGTCCCCCTTCTGTAGATTAGGCCCCCCAGAAGCAGAAGAGTCCCCCCCTGTAGATTAGGGCCCCAGAAGCAGAGAAATCCCCCCCTGTAGATTAGGGCCCCCAGAAGCAGAAGGTCCCCCTCGTAGATTAGGGCCCCAGAAGCAGAAGAGGTCCCCCTCTGTAGATTAGGGGGCCCCAGAAGCAGAAGAGTCCCCTCTGTAGATTAGGGCCCCAGAAAGCAGAAGAGTCCCCCCTCTGTAGATTAGGGCCCCCAGAAGCAGAGAGTTCCCTCTGTAGATTAGGGCCCCCAGAAGCCCGAAGAGTCCCCCTCTGTGAAATTTGGGCCCCCAAAGCAGAAGAGTCCCCTCTGTAAGATTAGGGCCCCCAGAAGCAGAAGGAGTCCCCCTCTGTAGATTGGGCCCCCCGAAGCAGAAGGGGTCCCCCCTCTGTTTGATTAGGGCCCCCCCGAAGCAGAAGAGGGCCCCCTCTGTAATTAGGGCCCCCAGAAGCAGAAGAGTCCCCCTCTGTAGATTAGGGCCCCCAGAAGGCAGAGAGTCCCCCTCTGTAGATTAGGGCCCCCAGAAGGGAGAAGGTCCCCTTTTGTAGATTAGGGCCCCCGAAGCAGAAGAGTCCCCTCTGTAGATTAGGGCCCCCAGAGCAGAAGAGTCCCCCCCTGTAGATTAGGGCCCCAAAGCAGAAAAGTCCCCCTTGTAGATTAGGGCCCCAGAAGCAAAGAGTCCCTCTGAGGTTAGGCCCCCAGAAGCAGAAAAAGGGCCCCATCTGTTGAAGGGCCCCAGAAGCGAAGAGGGCCCCCTTGTTTGGGAAAAAAGGTGTGATTGGGCCCCAGAAGCGAAGAGTCCCCTCTGTAGATTAGGCCCCCAGAAGCAGAAAAGTCCCTCTGTAGATTAGGGCCCCCAGAAGCAGAAGAGTTTCCCCTTTTGTAGATTAGGGCCCCCAGAAGCAGAGAGTCCCCCTCTGTAGATTTTGGGCCCCCAGAAGCAGAAGAGTCCCCCTCTGTAGATTAGGGCCCCCAGAACAGAAGAGTCCCCCCTCTGTAGATAGGGCCCCCAGAAGCAGAAGAGGTCCCCTCTGTAGATTAGGGCCCCCAGAAGCAAAGAGTCCCCCTCTGTAGATTAGGGCCCCCAGAAGCAGAGAGTCCCCCACTGAAGATTAGGGCCCCCAGAAGCAGAAGAGTCCCCCCTCTGTAATTTTGGGCCCCAGAAGCAGAAGAGTCCCCTCTGTAGATTAGGGCCCCAGAAGCAGAAGAGTCCCCTCTGTAGATTAGGGCCCCAGAAGCAGAAGAGTCCCCCTCTGTAGATTAGGGCCCCAGAAAGCAGAAGAGTCCCCCTCTGTAGATTAGGGCCCCCCCGAAGCAGAAGATCCCCCCCTGTAGATTTGGGCCCCCAGAAGCAGAAGAGTCCCCCTCTGTAGTTTAGGGCCCCCCGAAGCAGTAGAGTACCCCCCCCCAGTAGATTAGGGCCCCCCGAAACAGAAAGTCCCCCTCTGTTGATTAGGGCCCCCAGAAGCAGAAGAGTCCCCCCCTTTAGATTAGGGCCCCCAGAAGCAGAATATTCCCCCTCTGTAGATTAGGGCCCCCAGAAGCAGAAGAGTCCCCTCTGTAGATTTGGGGCCCCAGAAGCAGAGGTCCCCCTCGTAGTTAGGGCGCCCAGAGCGAGAGTCCCCCTCTGTAGTTAGGGCCCCAGAAGCAAAGAGTCCCCTCTGTAGATTAGGGCCCCAGAAGCAGAAAATTTCCCCCTCTGTAGATTAGGGCCCCAGGAAGCAGAAGAGTCCCCCTCTGTAGATTAGGGCCCCCCGAAGCAAAGATCCCCTCTGTAGATTAGGGCCCCCAGAAGCAGAAAGTCCCCCTCTGTAGAATAGGGCCCCCAGAAGCAAAGAGTCCCCCTCTGTAGATTAGGGCCCCAAAGCAGAAGAGTCCCCTCTTTAGATTAGGGCCCCCAGAAGCAGAAAGTCCCCTCTGTAGATTAGGGCCCCCAGAAGCAGAAGAGTCCCCCTCTGTAATTTAGGGCCCCAGAAGCAAGAGTCCCCCTCTGTGATTAGGGCCCCCAGAAGCAGAAGAGTCCCCCTCTGTGAATTGGGCCCCCAGAAGCAGAAGAGTCCCCCTCTGTAGATTAGGGCCCCCACAAGCCAGAAGAGTCCCCTCTTAGATTAGGGCCCCCCAGAAGCAGGAAGAGTCCCCTCTGTAGATTAGGGCCTCCCAGAAGCAGAATAGCCCCCCCTGTAGATTAGGGTCCCCAGAAGCATAAGAGTCACCCCTGTAGATTAGGGCCCCCAGAAGCAGAAGAGTCCCCCCCTGTAGATTAGGGCCCCCAGAAGCAGAAGAGTCCCCCCCTGTAGATTAGGGCCCCCAGAAGCAGAAGAGTCCCCCCCTGTAGATTAGGGTCCCCAGAGCAGAAGAGTCCCCCCCCTGTAGAATTAGGGCCCCCAGAAGCAGAAGAGTCCCCCCCTGTAGATTAGGGCCCCCAGAAGCAGAAGAGTCCCCCCCCGGGAGATTAGGGCCCCCAAAGCGAAATCCCCCTGGATTAGAGGCCCCCAGAACAGAAGGTCCCCCCCCCCCCCCCCGCCTGTAGATAGGGCCCCCAGAAGCAGAAGAGTCCCCCCCCCCCCGTATGTAGTTAGGGCCCCCACAAACAGAAGAGTTCCCCCCCCCCCTGTAAAGTAGATTAGGGCCCCCACAAGCAAAGAGTTCCCCCCCCCCTGTAGAGTAGATTAGGGCCCCCACAAGCAGAAATTCCCCCCCTGGTAGATAAGGCCCCCTGTAAGCAGAAGAGTCCCCCCCCCCCCCCCCTTGTAGCTTAGGGCCCCCAGAAGGCAGAAAGGTTCCCCCCCCCCCTGTAGATTAGGGGCCCCCCGAAGCAGAAGAGCCCCCCCCCCCCCCTGTAGATTAGGGCTACCGGAAGCAGAAGAGTTCCCCCCCCCCCCCCCCCTTAATTAGGGCCCCCAGAAGCAGAAGATCCCGGTCCCCCGTCCCCCCCTGTAGATTAGGGCCCCAAAAACAGAAGAGTTCCCCCCCCCCCCTGTATTTGTAGATTAGGGCCCCCACAAGCAGAATATTCCCCCCCTTTAGTTAAGGCCCCCGGTAACCACAACAGTCCCCCCCCCCCCCGCCCTGTAGATTAGGGCCCCCACAAGCACAAGAGTTCCCCCCCCCCCCCTGTAGATGTAGATTAGGGCCCCCACAAGCAGAATATTCCCCCCCTGTAGATAAGGCCCCCTGTAAGCAGAAGAGTCCCCCCCTGTAGATTAGGGCCCCCACCAGCAGAATAGTTCCCCCCCCCCTGTAGATGTAGATAGGGCCCCCACAAGCAGATATTCCCCCCCTGTAGATAAGGCCCCTGTAAGCAGAAGAGTCCCCCCCCCCCCCTGTAGATTAGGGCCCCCAGAAGCAGAAGAGTCCCCCCCCCCACTGTAGATTAGGGCCCCCAGAAGCAGAAGAGTCCCCCCCCTGTATATTAAGGCATCTCTGCCTCCACCTCAAATATCTCAGGGGTGGGTGGGGGGAGGGGCTCTTCACAGTAATGGCAGGGCTGGGTGGGCAAAGGGGGGCCCCCTACAGGTGTGGATGGGCAAAGGGGGGCCTTCAACAATTATGGCTGGGCACCTGGAACGCTGCTGGCTGCTGAGAGGAGGTCCCAGCACAGCTGAGCTCCAGGAATCTTCTACTTACATGCCTGTGCACAGTAACCTGGACCTCCTCTCTGTCGCGCCGCCGCCGCTGTGTGCCCGGGATGCGGAACAATTTGCATTTGTGAGGCTCCGCCCCGAGGGGCGGGGAATCACAGATTCAAATTATTCCGCATCCCGCCCACAGAGGAGGAGGGCCCGGCTCCGGCTACAGCGCGCAGGCATGTAAGTAGAAGATTCCTGGAACGCAGCTGAGCCGGGAGCACGGGCCCGGGGCCCCCCTCCTCCCAGCACCGCTCCGCCCCGCTCGGACCGCTTTACTATATTTGGAAGTAGGTGCGGAGGCGGAGCGTAGCGGCAGCTATGCCGATAGGCGGAGCACGGGCCCCTCGCACTCCCGGTGCCGCTGTCCCAGCGCCGACACACAGACTCAGGACTGACTCATAGTGGCCACGGCGCCACCGGACCCAGTAGAGTGCGGCGCTCGGCTGCGCCGTGCTCTAATGTTTTGTGTGAAATAAGAGGTCCTGCTTGAAGCGGGCCCCTTATCTCTCTGGGCCCCATACGGGAGTACCACCTGTACCCCCTGTATGGCGGCCCTGCCACAGGGGCAACATCTCTAAAATGTCAGGGTATAAGGAATTGCCTCAGCCACAGTCAGTTTAGATGAATGGTTGGACTCTTCTACTTCTTTGAAAGCAGGTGAAAAATTTTGCTGAAATTTGTTTGCCATGGAATGGAATCTTTTCCCTTGGGGCAGCGATTTGCCGGCTCCATGTCATCAATTACACTCCTCATGTGATGAGGCTGAAAATAGGGGAGCAGTAACACTGGCCGCACCCAATTCCTCTTGCTCTTTGCACTGCATCAAACTAACTGGACCAACTTATTATATATTTTGGGAGTCTGAGTCGATCCATTTTATGACGACTCCGATTCATGCAAAATAGGCACCGACTCCACAGCCCTGCGAGATACGTCCCATTTTAAGCCATGTGAACATAGCCTTAAGGAGAGGGGGAGATGGATAGTAAATGGAGGCCTTGAAGGAAGGAGGGATAGAAAGTAGAGGTTTAGGCTATGTCTACACAGCATAGAAATATTGTCGAATTTCCGCCAGTTTCAGTATTTAGAATCCGCTGAAAATCTGATGGAGAACTTTTCACTTAGACCTCAGTTTTGTCAGGTTTTTAAAACATGTAAATTCTGCCGTAGTCCAGCAGAAAATTTACTATTGAAGTCTATGTAAACTGCCGGGCGGTTTTTAGCATAGATCTGCTGAAAAACCACCTAAGTGTTTAAACAAGGCATATAGGTCAGAACTATTTAAAAACCAGTGAAAACTGAAAAAACGCCCAAAAGAACCACAACAAAAACCTCAATTAAAAACCACCCAAAAAACTGGTCAGAAACCCAGCTGATTTGGACAAAAAACTGACAGTTACTCAGGTTCAAAGCGGTTTTTAGGATTTGGTTTCCGATGAGTTTTTTGTCCTATGCAATGTAGACCGAACCTTACACATTGTGGAGACTGCACAGGACAAAAAACTCATCTGAAACCAAATCCTAAAACCACTTGGAACCCGAGTATTTTGTCAGGTTTTTTTGCCCAAATCAGCAGGGTTTCCGGCCAGTTTTTTGGGTGGTTTTTAGTTGAGGTTTTTGGTGTGGTTTTTTTGGGCAGTTTTTCACGCAGTTTTCACTGCTCTTTAAAAAGGTTGGACTTGTATGCATTGTTTAAAAACTTGCCCCTTTTTTCAACATAACCACACCAAAAACCGTAGTAGAACAACTTGTAACATTACTACAGTATTTATAGCATCCCAAAAATCTTAAGTGGTTAACACTTAAAGGCTCTGTCTACACTGCACAGAAAAACGTCCGTTTTTTCAGCGTTTTTCGTTTTCTAAAAACGCTGGAAAAACGACTGGAAACATCTCCCATAGACTCTAATGTAAAAACCCTCCTGCTGTCTACACTGAGCTTCTTTTTTTCTGCTCTTTTTTTTTCACTGGTCGTATTTTGCAACATGTTCTTAAAAAAAACCCCGAGCCGGCAAAAATTTTTCTACGGAGTCTAGGAAAGCGCCGGACGTCTTTTGGGACTTTTCGCGCGTTTTTTCTGCAATTTTTCAATGAAAACCCTCCCAGGAGACCCAGTCCCCCCATGGGGGTGTAACAAAGGTTAATCCATCAAAAATTTTGCATACAATTCATGGTCCTTTTTTGTACCTTTTTAAAAAAATATCATGCTTTGGGCGCTAACAATTTTTGCGCAAAATTTATATTTTTTTCCGCTAAAAACCGTTTTTTACAGATTTTGGCATCAGAAACAGGGTTTTTTTTTTTTTTTTTTTTTTTTCAGTTTTTTATGCAAAATCTTTTCTAAACATATTTTTGGGTCTAAAAAGTTTTCGCACTGACGCTGAAAAAACTTTTTTTACGTTTTGGGGCAAGAATTCTTTTTTTACGTTTTTTGCACTTAAATAATTTTTTTTTACGATTTGCGCAAAAACGTTATCTCGCCTCGCGCCAAAAAAAGGGGTTTTTTTTATGGGTTTTGGGCAAGAAACCGTTTTTTTTTTTTCGTTTTTGCACCCAAAAATTTTTTTTTACAGATTTTGGCGCAGTAAAGTGATCTAGCTTTTGACCTATAAAAATATTTTTTTTTAATGGAATTTTGGGGCCCAAAAAAGCGTTTTTTTGGATTTTGGGGCTAAAAAAACCTTTTTTTTACAGTTTTGATGTAAAAACAGTTATCTTGCTTATGCAAAGATAAAGGGGTTTTTTGGATTTTTGGGCTAAGAATCGGGGCAGAATTTAAAAAATTTGTAGCACGCGCAGAGCACACAAATCAATGTGCCACAAGGCTTTCATGATCTAAAGGGAATGACTACTTTAAAAAAATGGTAACTCCGCCTGTAGGGGGAGTTTACATCCAATGGGTAATTTGTGCAACATTAAAAAACGAGCAAAGACGCACAAAAAACGCGCCAAA
>JAODAL010063422.1:0-19246 GCA_025379985.1 Phyllomedusa bahiana
AAAAAAAAAAAAAAAAAAAAAAAAAAAAACATCTACGTAAACTTAAAACAGCAATTCTATATTCACCACAGGTGAATTGAAAGGGGAAAAAATACCGTTTATTAATATCAAAACCTAACAGTTACGTGTTTTTTGACTTTTGCGCACCCAGCGACTGTTCATTGACGCAGCATCTAGCTAAATCTTAAACACAATTTCTAAATTCACCACAGTGCGAATTTGAAAGTGCAAAACAATACCGTATATTATATCAAAACATAACAGTTACGTGTTTTTTTACTTTTTGCGCAACCCAGCACTGTTTCATTGAACTCCAGCATCTACGTAAAACATTAAACAGCATTCTAATTCACGCAGGTGAATTGCAAGGTGCAAAAAATACCGTTTATTATATCAAAAACATAACAGTTCGGTTTTTTTTTAACTTTTAGCGCACCCAGATCACTGTTCATTGACGCAGCAACTACGTAAATAATAAAACCAGCAATTCTAATATTCACCACAGGTGAATTGAAAGGTGCAATAAATACCGTGTTATTATATCAGAACATAACAATTACGTGTTTTTTTTAATTTTGCCCACCCACACTGTTTTTATTGACGCAGCATCACGTAAAGTCATAAAACAGCAATTCTATTTCAATTCAACCAACAGGTGAATTGAAAAGGTGCAAAATAATACCGTTATAATATATCAAAACAAAACATGTACGTGTTTTTTGACTTTTGCGCACCAGCACTGTTCATTGATGCAGCATCTACGTAAATTCTTCAAACAGCAATACTATATCACCACAGTGAATTGAAAATGTTGCAAAAAATACCGTTTATTATATCAACACATAACAGTTACGTGTTTTTTGACTTTTTCGCACCACACTGTTTATTGAGCGCATTAGTAAAAAAAAAACACAAATTTATATTCACCAAGGGAAAATTAAAGGTGCAAAAAAATCGTTTTTTTATATCAAAACATAACATTAGTGTTTTTTGATTTTGCCCCCCACTGTTTATTGAGCAGCAATTTCGTAAATCTTTTAAAAAGCAATTCTTTTCACCACGGTGAATTGAAATGCAAAAATACCGTTTATTATTCAAAACATAAAAAGTTAGTTTTTTTTTATTTGCGCACCCACACTGTTCATTGACGCGTCTTCTAAATCTTAAAAAAAGCAATTCTTATTCACACAGGTGAATTTAAAGGGGCAAAAATTTAAAGTTTATTATATCAAAACATAACGTTTCGTGTTTTTTACTTTTTCGACCCACACGTTCATTGGGGCCCCGCATCTACGAAATTTAAAAAGCAAATTTTAATCCCCAGGTGAAATTTAAAGGGGGGGGGGGGGGGGGGGGGGGGGGAAAAAAAAAAAAAAAAAAAAAAAAAAACCAAAAAAAAGAAGCGAGGAAAAAAAAAAAAAAAAAAAAAAAATTTTAAATTACCAAGGTGAATTGAAAAAGGGGCAAAAAATTTTCGTTTATTTTTATAAAATTAAAAGTTACTGTTTTTTTTATTTTGGCAACCCAGCACTTTTTTGACCAGATCACGTAAATCTTAAAACAGCAAATTTTATATTCACCACAGGTGAATTGAAAAAAAAAAAAAAAAAAAACCCCCCCCCCCCTTGACCGATCTACGAAATCTTAAAACAGAATTTCCATATTCCCCACTGGTGAATTTAAAGGTGCAAAAAATACCGTTTATTATATCAAAATAAAAAGTTAGTGTTTTTTTTCTTTTTGGGACCCACATGTTCATTTTACGCAGCATCTAGAAAAACTTAAAACAGCAATTCTTATTCACCACAGGTGAATTGTAAAGTGCAAAAATACGTTTTATTATATCAAAACATAACAGTTACGTGTTTTTTTACTTTTGCGCACCCATCACTGTTCATTGTCCGCAGCATCTACGTAAATCTTAAAAAGCATTCTATAATCACACAGGTTGTATTGAAAGGTGCAAAAAATAACCGTTTATTATATCAAAACCATAACAGTTACGTGTTTTTATGATTTTGCGCACCTCAGCACTGTTCCATTACTAAGCAACTACGTAAATCTAAAAACAGCAATTCTATATTCACCACAGTGAATTGAACGGTGCAAAAAATATCCGTTTATTATATCAAGAACATAACATTTACGTGTTTTTTTTACTTTTAGCGCACCCAGCACTGTTCATTGACGCAGCATCTACGTAAATCTTAAAACAGCAATTCTGATATTCACCAGAAAGGAAAATGTGTGGGGTAGTGTGTAATAAAGGGTTAAGAATATAATTTTTATATAAATGGTTTATTTTTGTTTTTAGTTTTGATTTTTTTGGTTTTTTGGGGTTTTTGGGGGGGGGGGGGGTGTGGGTTTTTTTTTTTTTGGGATGGTTTTTTTTTTTTTTTTTTGTTTCATTTTTTATGAGTGTGGTGGTTTTTTTTTTTTTTTTATGGGTATTTGATTGGGGTTTTTTTTTTTTATTTTATTTTTTATAAATATATTATATATATTACAGTAATTGAAAGTGCAAAAAAATACCGTTTTTTAAATCAAAACATAACATTACTGTTTTTTTACTTTTGCGCAACCCAGCACAGTTCATTGACCGCAGCATCTACGTACAATCTTAAAAACACAATTCTATAATCACCACAGTGAATTGAAAGTGCAAAAAATACCGTTTATTATACATAAACATAACATTTACTTGTTTTTTTTAATTTTGCGCACCCAGCACTGTTTTATTGCACCAGCATCTACGTAAAAACTTAAAACAGCATTCCTATATTCCCACAGGTAAATGAAAGTGCAAAAAAAATACCGTTTTATTAGATAATCAACATAACATTACGTGTTTTTTATGACTTATGCGCACCCTCACTGTTCATTGATTCAGCCATCTACGTAAATCTTAAAACAGCAATACTATATTCACCACAGGTAATTGAAAGGAGCAAAAAATACCGTTTAATATATCAAAACATAACAATACGTGTTTTTTGCTTTTGCCACTCCAGCACTGTCATTGAGCAGCATCTACGTAAACTTCAAACAGCAATTCTATATTTCACCACAGTAATTGAAAGGTGAAAAAAATACAGTATTTTCATATCAAAACAAAACAGGTTACGTGTTTTATTACTTTGCGCACCCAGCACTGTTCATTGACGCAGCATCTACGTAAACTAGAACAGCAATTCTATATTCACCACAGGTGAATTGAAAGGTGAAAAAATACCGTTTTATTTATATCAAAACATACACAGTTACGTGTTTTTAGACTTTTTCGCACCCTAGCACTGTTCATTGACGCAGCCACTACGTAAATCTTAAAACACCAATTCTATATTCACCACAGGTGGAATTGAAAAGGTGGCAAAAAATACAGTTTATTATATCAAAACATAACATTTACGTGTTTTTAGACTTTTGCGCACCACACTGTTCATTGATGCAGCATCACGAAATCTAAAACAGCAAATTCAATATTTCACCACAGTGAATTGAAAGTGTGCAAAAAATACCGTTTATTAAATCAAAAACATAACAGTTACGTGATTTTTGACTTTTGCGCAACCCAGCACGGTTCATTACGTAGCGAGGGGAACAGATCTACGTAAATCTTAAAACTAGCAATACTATATTCACCACAGGTGAAGTTGAAAGGTGCAAAAAAATACCGTTTTATTATATCAAAACATAACAGTTTACGTGTTATTTGACTTTTGCGCACCCAGCACTGTCATTGACGCAGCATCTACGTAAATCTTCAAACAGCAATTCTATATTGCACCACATGTTGAATTGAGAAAGTGCAAAAAAATACCGTTTATTATATCAGAAACATAACAGTTACGTGTTTTTGACTTTCTGCGCACCCACACTGTTCATTGACGCAGCATCAACGTAAAATCTTAAAACAGCCAATTCCTAAATTCACCACAGTTAATTGAAAAGTGCAAAAAATACCGTTTATTAAATCAAAACATAACAGTTACGTGTTTTTTGACTTTTTGCGCACCCACCAGTTCATTGACGCAGCATCTACTTAAAGCTTTAAAACAGCAATTCTAATATTCACCACAGTGTGAATTGAAAGGTGCAAAAAAAATACAGTTTATTATATCAAAAACATAACAGTTACGTGTTTTTTGACTTTTGCGCACCAGCACTGTCATTGATGCAGCATCTAAAGTAAATCTTAAAACAGCAATTCTATATTCACCACAGTGTGAATTGAAAGGTGCAAAAAATACCGTTTATTATATCAAAAACATAACAGTTACGTGTTTTTGACTTTGCGTCAACCCAGCACTGTCATTGACGCAGCATCTACGTATAATCTTAAAACAGCAATTCTATATTCACCACAGGTGAATGAAAGGTGCAAAATACCGTTTTATTATATCCAAACATAACGATTTACGGGTTTTTTACTTTTGCGCACCCAGCACTGTTCATTGATGCAGCATCTACGTACAACTTAAACAGCAATCTATATTCACCACAGGTGAATTGAAAGGTGCAAAGAATACCGTTTATTAATATCACAACATAACAGTTACGTGTTTTTTTGACTTTGCGCACCCAGCATGTATCATTGACACAGCATCTACGTACATCTAAAACAGCAATTCTATATTCACCACAAGTGAATTGAAAGGTGCAAAGAATACCTGTATTAATATCTCAAAACATAGCAGTTACTGTTTTTTTGACTTTTGCCAACCAGCCACTGTTCATTGATGCAGCATCTACGTAAATCTTAAAACACTAATTCAATATTCACCATAGGTGATATTGAAACGTGCAAAAAATAACCGTTTTTAGTTATATTCAAAACATAACATTTAATTGTTTTTTTTACGTTTTCGCACCCAGTCACTGTTCATTGACGCACAACTACGTAAATCTTAAAACAGCAATTCTCTATTCACCACAGTTGAATTGAATAGGTTGCAAAAAATACGTTATTATTATAATCAAAACATAACAGTTTCCGAGTTTTTTGACATTTGCGCACCCAGCACTGTGTTCCATTGACGCAGCATCTACGAAATCTAAAACACAATTCTATATTCCCACAGGTGAATTGAAAAGGTGCCAAAAATAACCGTTTAATATATCAAAACAAAACAGTTACGTGTTTTTTGACTTTGAGCGCAACCAGCACTGATGTTCATTGAACAGCATCTACGTAAATCTTAAAACAGCAATTCTATATCACCAATAGGATAATTGAAACGTGCAAAAAAATCCCGTTTATTATATCCAAAACATAACAGTTTACGTGTTTTTATTTACTATTTGCGCACCCCAGTCACTGTTCATTGGACCCCGCAGCATCTACGTAAATCTTAAACAAGCAAATCTATATTTCACCACAGTTGAATTGAAAAGGTGCAAAAAAATACCGTTAATATATCAAACAATAACAGTTACGTGTTTTTGACTTTTGCGCACCCCAGCAACTGTTCATTGACGCAGCATCTTACGTAAAATCTTTAAAACAGCAATTCTATATTCACCACAGGTGAATTGGAAAGTTGCAAAAAATACCGTCTTATTATATCAAAACATAACATTACGTGTTTTTTGGCTTTTTGTTGCACCCAGCACTGGTCATTGACGCAGCATCACGTAAATCTTAAAACAGCAATTTCTATATTCACCACAAATGTAAATTGGAAAGTGCAAAAAAAATACCGTTTATTATATCAAAACATACAGTTACGAGTTTTTTTTGACTTTTCGCACCTCAGCACTGTTCATTGATGCAGCATCTTGTAAATCGCTTTAACAGCAATTCTAAATTCCACCACAGTGAATTGGACGAGTCAAAAAATACCGTTTATTATATCAAAACATAACAGTTACGTGTTTTTTACTTTTGCGCACCCAGCACTGTCATTGATGCAGCACTACTAAATCTTAAAAAAAAAAAAACAGCAATTCTCTATTCCACCACAGTGAGAATTGAAAGGTAGCAAAAAAATACAGTTCCATTATTTCAAAACATAACAGTTACGTGATTTTTTGACTTTTGCAGCACCATCACTGTTCATTGACGCAGCATCTATTTTTAAATCTAAAAACAGCAATTCATATGTCACAACAGGTGACAGAAAGGAGTGCCAAAGAATACCGTTTTTATATCAAAACATAACAGTTACGTGTTTTTATGACTTTTTGCGCGCACCCAGAAGTTCATTGATGCAGCATCTACGAAAACTTAAAAACAGCAATTCTATATTCCCAAGTTTGAATTGAAAGGTGCAAAAAATACCGTTTCTTAATCAAAACATACAGGAATCGTATTTTTACATTTTGCGCCACCCAGCACTTTTCATTTAATCAGCATCTACATAACTCTTAAAACAGCAATTCTATATTCACCACAGGTGAATTGAAAGGTGCAAAAAATCACGTTTATTATATCAAAACATAACCGTTACGTGGTTTTTTACTTTTTGCCGCCACCCAGCACTGATCAATTGACGCAGCATCTACTTAAATCTTAAAACACAATCTTATTCACACCACAGGGTGAATTAGAAAGGGTGCAAACAAATACGTTTATTATATCAAACCATAACAGTTACGTGTTTTACAATTTGCTCACCCAGCACTGTTCATGTCGCAGCAATCTACGTAATATCTTAAAACAGCAATTCTAATATTACCACAGGTTAAATGAGAAAAGGTGCAAAAAAATACGTTATTATATCAAAACATAACATTACGTTTTTTTTTACTTTTTCGCACCCAGCACTGTACATTGATGCAGCATCTACGTAAATCTTAAAACAGAATTCTATATTCACCACAGGTTATTGAAAGGTGCAAAAAATACCGTTTATTATACAAAACAAACAGTTACGGTTTTTTTGACTTTTGGCGCACCCAGCACTGTTCATGTGACCAGCATCTACGTAAATCTTAAAAACAGCAATTCTATATATCACATGTGTAAATGAAGGTGCATAATAATACCGTTTATTATATCTAAAACATAACAGATACGTGTTTTTTTACTTTTTGCGCACCCAGCACTGTCATTGACCGCAGCATCTACGAAATCTTAAAACAGCAATTCCTATATTCACCACATGTAAAAGAAAGGTGCAAAAAAATACCGTTTATTATATCAAAACATAACAGTTTACGGTTTTTGACATTTTGGCGCACCCATCACTTGTTTCATTGACTCAGCATCTAACGTAAATCTTAAAACAGCAATTCTATATTCACCACAGTGTGAATTGAAAGGTGCAAAGAATACGTTTATTATATCAAACACCCAAAACATTACGTGTTTATTGAACTTTTTCGCACCCAGCACTGTTCATTGATGCAGCAACTACGAAATCTTAAAACCAGCAATTCTAATATTCACCACAGGTTGAATTGAAAGGTGCAAAAATACCGTTATATATCAAAACATCACAGTTTACGTTTTTTTTTGACTATTTGCGCAACCATCACTAGTTCATTGACGCATGCATCTACGTGAAATCCTAAAAACAGCAATTCTATAATCACCACAGGAATTGAAAGGTGCAAAGAATACCGTTTTATTATATCAAACATAACATTTACGTGTTTTTTGACTTGCGCAACCAGCACTGTTCATAGACGCAGCATCTAAGTAAATCTAAAAACAGCAATCTAAATTCACCACAGGTGAATTGAAAGGTGCAAAAAATACGTTTAATATATCAAACATAACAGTTTACGTGTTTTTTGACTTGTGCGCACCCATCACTGTTCATGACGCAGCAACTACGTAAATCATAAAACAGCAATACTATAATCACCACAGGTGAAATGAAAGGAGCAAAAAATAACGTTTATTATATTCAAACATAACATTTTTACGTGTTTATTGACTTATGCGCACCCAGCACTGTTCATTGACGCAGCATCTACGTAAATCTTAAAACAGCAATTCTATATTCACCACAGGTGAATTTAAAGGTGCAAAAAATACCGTTTATTATATCAAAACATAACAGTTACGTGTTTTTTGACTTTTGCGCACCCAGCACTGTTCATTGACGCAGCATCTACGTAAATCTTAAAACAGCAATTCTATATTCACCACAGGTGAATTGAAAGGTGCAAAAAATACCGTTTATTATATCAAAACATAACAGTTACGTGTTTTTTGACTTTTGCGCACCCAGCACTGTTCATTGACGCAGCATCTACGTAAAACTTAAAACAGCAATTCTATATAGACCCAAGGTGAATTGAAAGGTGCAAAAAATACCGTTTATTATATCAAAACATAACAGTTACTTGTTTTTTGACTTTTGCGCACCCAGCACTGTTCATTGACGCAGCATCTACGTAAATCTTAAAACAGCAATTCTATATTCACCACAATGGAATTGAAAGTTGCAAAAAAATACCGTTTATTATATTCAAAACATAAACAGTTAGTGTTTTTTGACTTTTGCGCACCAGCATGTTCATTGAGCAGCATCTAGTAAATTTAAAACAGCAATTTATATTCCAACACAGGTGAAATTGAAAGGTGCAAAACATTACGTTTATTATATCAAAATAAATACAGTTACGTGTTTTTTGCTTTTTGCGCACCAGCACTGTTACATTGGACGCAGATTACGTTAATCTTAAAACAGCACTTCTATATTCACCACTGCTGTGAATTTGAATAGGTGCAAAAATATAGTTTATCTCATATTCAAAACACATAACAGTTAGTGTTTTTTGACTTTGGGCACCCAGCACGGTTCATTGACGCAGCATCTACGTCAATCTGAAAACAGCAATTCTATATTCACCACAGGTGAATTGAAGGTGCAAAAACTAGTTTATTATATTCAAAACATAAAAAACAGTAGAGTTTTTTGACTTTTGCGCACCCAGCACTGTTTCATTGAGCAGATCTACGTTAAATCTATAAAAACAGCAATTCTATATTCACCACATGTGAATTGAAAGGTGCAAAAAATACGTTTATTATATCAAAAAAATAACAGTTAGTGTTTTTTGACTTGTTGCGGCACCCAGCAATGTTCATTGAGCAGCTCTTGTAAATCTTTAAAACAGCAATTAGACTATCACTACAGGTGAATTGAAAGGTTTGAAAAAATACCGTTTATTATCATCAAAAAATAACAGTTACGAGTTTTTTGGACTTTTGCGCACCTGCATGTTCATTGACGCAGCATTACGTAACTCTTAAAACAGCAATTCATATATTAACCACGGTGAATTGAAAGGTGCAAAATATAGTTTCTTATAATCAAATCATAACAGTTAGTCTGTTTTTTTGACTTTTGCGCACCAAAGCACTGTTCATTGACGCAGGCATCTAGTAAATTTTAAACAGCCAATTTCTATATTCTAACGGGGAATTGAATTGGTGCCCACAACATACCGTTTATTATAACAAAACATAATACAGATACGTGTTTTTTGGATTTTAGCCCAGTCCTTATTTGTTGATAGACACCTATGCAGTTAAATTTGACATCCAGAATTTTGTTTTGATTCAGGAGGGATTTGAGAATAGCTGTGATTTGCCGTCTTATTTTTATAAGTGACTTTCCAAAAAAATATTCCATACCTTATCAAATTTTTATATTACTCGAACATGGAGCAGAAATGCAGGTGGTAGAGAGCAAAGAAGGGGGTAGCCCACTGGAGGTAGAGGTACGAGGAGGAAGGTGCTCCTTCCAGTGCTGGCGAGCAACACGACATGTCAGCGGATGTCTCGTTGCAGGATGTTAGGCGTGGTCATAGCTGGGTCAGGGCCCTGTGAATCTAAGTAGACGAACATCTCGCCATATCTTGTCCTTCATTGGTAATGCAACTGCATCTTAGCAGTCTTACCTTCGTCTCGCGTCACGGCACAAATGTCGTAATCTCGCATCATCAGCATCTGTCCAACATGAAGACAGCCCAAATGTCACACTCGTGTACCACATGTGGAATATCCATTTTCTTGAAAGAAGCTACTTTGATGACACAATGCGGTTGGTTCAGAAAGATGTTAAAAGATCAAGAGGGCCAATGGATGATATTCTCTGCTCTGACGCCAGTTACTGATGCATCAGAGGAGGTGAAGGCTAGCGGTCAATCGGCAAAAAATCAGGCGGTCGGCAAACGCCTTGCAGTGCCCTCTGTTTGTCGCCGCAAAGTTTGGATTGCAGAAAGGTCAGGGCGAACAACGTCACCTGTGTTGATGTGATGATGATGATGACGACACTGCGGATCCATCCTGGTCATTTACGCTGAATTTGCTTGCACGAGGGCTTCATCAGTGGACGAGGAGGAAGACGATGGGGTAGTTGTCAATTTCGGGTCGCGGCCACAAAAGGGATATGAGGGAGCGGGCAGAGTCGCTGATATGATTGCAGCCAACGGTCAGCGCAAACCCCGCTCTCGCTTATGCGTCTCAAAAAGGTAGGACCTCTCAAGCTGGGCCTTCTTTGAGCAGGCTCTGATTCAGCCAGCGATGTCATGTTGCCGCCTTTGCCCGTTAAAGAAAGTAGAGGCAAGAACTTAAGTGGTTAACCACCACCAACATGTTAGTCACATGCAGCGAATAGCATGAAGTTGAAATGGAGGGAAACACTTGGCCAAAAAGGGCCAGACCGACGCGGGCTCCAACAACAAGTCACACCCTCTGTCTCAAGCCTCCTCTCCTACGCACCACCAAGACGTTCCTCAGTGCCATGTCTATATAGAGTCATCAGATCAGGGATCAGCCATTAAGTCGCTTCACCTCACGTCGCACCGAGTACCCCGCACCACCTGAGGGACCAATCTACCCTTCTCCTTCGCCTGTTTGATGGACCTGCACGGTTTAAGCGGCCAGTCTAGCTGCCAGCTTCTGTTTCAGGTTTGGGAGAGAAGAAACACTTTACCCAAACATCCAAGCCAAAAAAGCTGAATGCTCGGCATAGCAAAGGCTTTTGGCTTGGGAAATGTTGCCTTTCCGTCTGGTGGACACAGATGGAGTTCCGCACATCCTGGCCTCCGCTTGCACCCCACATACAGATGCGAGCAGGCATTTCTTTGCCCAGACAAAAAAGCCGTCCCTGCCCTGGCCAGCACGTGTCATATAAAAATTTAACGGTTCGTCTTGATCTGTGTCGGGGAAAAAAAAAAGTCCATCTCCACCGGACACATGGATAGTAAAGTACGGCCAGGCCGCTATATTCTGTGACAGCTCACTGGGTGAGTGGGTGGATGTCTCTGGGGGTGACTCGTGCACTCTAGGCACGACGCAGCTTTCAAAAACCGCAGGGATGGTTGCAGGGCTTTTTCCCCAAGGTCTTGGTGGACATTCACGTTGCCAGCAGACACCAGGCGTGTTGAAATTAATCTGCCTTGGAGACTGTTCCACACACAGGGTCAGGAGCTGTGACCGGCTCTAAAGCAACGGAGACCAGAGCGGTGGCTGGTTGCCAAGAACCTGTGCCAGGCAAGGTGGGTGCCGATAAACAGGCGAAATCTGCTGGCCGCCATTAAGATGGTAGGCTGGAGCACATCCATTGCCTGGCACATGTCATGAAAACATTTGTTTTCAAAAAATTTTTTAAAGGGAGTACCCGGGTATGGACTGCCTGCTGAAGAGGTTCGAGGTCGGGAGTTCGCACTTCCCCCGTTCGCACCCGCTTCTTTCCCGCCTGGCTGCTTTGCGGGGCTGGGCTCCCCAAACCTTTTTTTTCATTGTTGACGTGGAAACACGCTGGAATTCCACCTCCACATGTCCAGCGATTTTTGGGCAGCGCGCAATGCCTTTAAACCCAGTACGAAGGGGAACACATGGCCGGACAAGCGGGGGGGTTACGGCCTGGGGTGTTGAACCCCCCGAGAGTGGAGGGGTAAAAGAGCTTTTCCCAACCACCCTTGCCTTTTTGAAAAAGGGCCACCAAAATGGCCCAGGGGGAAACCCCTTGTCAGCAATGGCTTTGTGGTGATCTTAGTTCGGGAACGATGTTGGACACCGGGAAAAACAGGCCCCGCCAGCGACGGAGGAGGAGAGGACACAGTTTGGGGGACAGGGGACCCTTTCTCTCCGTAAAAACCCAAAAGGGCCCCGACATTTTCAAAATTTCATCGGTCTTCATTAGGGGGGTTGGGGGCCCAAATCTGTGAAAGGTGGCGCTTTCAGCTCTCAGGGTGCATCATCTAAGGAAAAGTCGGGGGCTGTTTTTTTGCTGGGCCGGGAGGCAGCGGGGGAGGAGGGGGGGTTTTCCTGGGACCCCGATTTTTTAACCGACGCCCCTCCCGGGGAAAAGGGGTTTGGGCCCCGGGAATTTGAGGCGGAGGGGGAAGAATGAAAAGATCGTTTGTTTAGTCCCCCTCGCCCCAGAGGCTTGGGAAATAAAAGGGCTCCTTTCTCTCAATGAGGGGTTTGGGGGGGGTTTTCCCTTTTTTTTTTCCCCCAACATGATCCTCGCATTAAGGTCAAAATGAAAAAAACAGTTATGGGTGGCCCCTCCGGGGTTCCCGGTACAAAAAAAAAATCACCCACTTTACTTCCCCCCCAAAAATAGAGAGTAAAATGCAGGAAATGGAGCCTTGCTGATGATCAACTGGAGACTTTGTTGGTTGCTTCAGTTCCCCAAAAAAGTCACTTTTGGAAAAACAAAATAAGGGGACTTTGCCCACCCGTAGATTTTGCCAAGTGGGGTAGCGGCAGCGGGCAGGCAAGGGGGGCGGGAACCCAAAGGGGTGACCTCTGGAAATTTCTTTGTTTACCACCCCTCACCAACGCATGAAATTTGCAGGGCCACATCAAAAAAAAGAGACAGTTTAAGATCTTGGGCAGGACTATTTTTGCTTTCAACCCCCGTTTTTTTTGGGCTGTGTTCCGGACCAATAGACTTTGGGTACCCCAAAATGGAAAAATGGCCCGAGCTGGCTCGTCCCCCATAGGGGGTGTTGCCCGGGCCCAGCAGCCGGTAATATCTGGGGGGGGGGGAAACCTTACAGCACAGTGGAGGGAGTATTACAGCAAAACGCATCCGGTTTCCAAAGATAATGTGGATGTTTAAAATTTCCAAAGATGAATGGGCCATGGATCTCTGATGATGTTGGGGCCCCCAAAATTGGGAGGTAAACCTTTAAGTTGCCAGTCTACTTCACTTTCCCTTTTAAACAAAAATTTGGTCCTTTTTGAAAACTTTTTTTTAAAATGATCTTTCTTACTGCAATTTTTTTTTATCTTTTCCCAAAAAAGTTCTTTTTGGGGTTTTTGCTTGGGGAGACTGTAAAGCCAGAAAGGTTTCATGAAAAACCCCTATTCCATTTACTCACTTTATCCCCCCCCCCCCCCTTTTTTTTTTTTTTTTTTTATTTTTATTTTTTTTTTTTTTAAAAATATTTTATTTTATTTTTTGGGTCATGTTTTCTGTGAGAAAGCAAAAATTATGGTCTTTGGAACAGAAAAGTGGGTTCTAAAGGGGGATTTCTCCCCCCACCCAAATTTTTTTAATTTGTGGCTGAGAAGTCATATTTTTAATTTTTTAAAATTTTTTTTGGGGCATGTTGCTGTGAGATACAGCAAAAATTATGGTCCCCTTTTGGAACAGAAATTTTGGGTTTAAGTGGCATTTTCCTCACAATTTTTAAACAGGGGGTTGAGAAGTCCCCTTTTTTTAATTTTTTGGGGGCATTGGGGTTTCTTTTGAAATGCCCGCAATACTACAAAGGGCCTATTATAAAAAAAAAAGTTGTTTCTAACAGACAAATTTTTTTTCCCCCAATTGACCCAAAATGGCTCAAGGGTATGCTTTGAATTTTTTTTGGGGGGAAATTTTTCCCGTGACATGCAGCTATCTACAGGTCCCATTCTAAAAAAATTTTTTTTTAACGAATTTGTTCTTTCCCCCAAATTTCCAAAATGGCTCAGGGTTTATGCTTTGGGAATTTTTTTGGGGGGATTTTGCTGTGACATTTCAGTATATACAGGTTATTTAAAAATGGTTTTTTTTAACGGCATTTGTTCTTTACAATTTTTCAAGAGTGGCCAAAGGGGGTTTGGGGCTGTCAAAAAGGAATAGGTAGGACAAGGGTTTTTGGAACATATTTCAAAATGATTGTTTTTTCAAGATTTTAACATAGCTATCAATCCCTGTATTGAGACAAAAAAATTTTAAAACAAAGAAAAAAAGAGAAACCCAAAAAAATGGTGGGATTCCCTCCTATTTTTAAAAAAGTGTTTTCTTGAATTAAAAATACTAAAAAACTTTGGGATGTACAAAAAGCCCGTTTTAAAAAAAATTTCCCCTAAATTGTACAAGGGAGGTACAGGAAAACTTGCCCGATGTAGGGGTTTTTCAGAGGACATGGAGTATGGAGCACAGGGCAGAGAAAAAAGTAAGGACCATTTCTCCAGCACGTTTAGTAAAATGAGAAAAAGAAAGCCAAGATAAAAAAGGCCTGGGGTGTAAAAAGGGGGCCCTTAAACCCAACCAAGTGAAGCCCCAATTTGGGCCAATCATAGGGGGGGCAAGGGCTACCCAGGTTTTGGGCTGTGTACAGAGGAAGGGGTGGAGTTCTCACACTTCCGCTTTCCCCCACTTTTGCTTCAGACGCAGTTTTCTTGCTGGGTTTTCAGGGGATTTTAAACCTGCGGGGGTTAATAGATGACGGAGCCAGCCCGGGTTTCCCCGCACCCACTGTAATCCCGGCCCCGGGTTTATTTCTGTGGCCCCGGGGGTATAGTCAATTTTCCGGTTTCAACTAAAAGGGGGTTGAAAGGGCTCCTTTTTCCACTTTTTTAAAAGTGGGGGGGGCTGCAGGTTTGGGGCTAGCTGTGGCCCTGGACAGGGGATAGTCAATGTCCGTTAAAAAAAAATGGTGGGTTTAAAGATCCTTTTTTCCCCCACTTTTTAAATGTTTGGGGGGCATGCAGGTTTGGGGCTCATGCTGTGGAGGGCAGGTATAGTCAATGTCCAGTGGGAAAAAAAAATGGTGGTTGGGAAAAACTCCCTTTTTCCCGGCACTTTTTAAAATGTGGGGGGCATGCAAAGGGGTTTGGGGGCTTTATGCTTTTTGGCCCAGGGGAAAGGGATTGTCAAAGTCCGGGGAAAATTAAAAAGGTGGTTGAAAGACTCTTTTTTCCGGAAATTTTTAAAAATTTGGGGTCATGCAGGTTCTGGGGCTCATGTGTGGGGCCCCGGACAGGTATAGTCAATGTCCAGTGAAAAAATAAAAAGGTGGTTTTAAAGACCCCTTTTTCCCGGAAATTTTAAAAGTGGGGGGATGCCGGTTTGGGGGCTATGTGCTTCCAGGACAGGGATATTCAATGTCCAGTTCAAAGTAAAAAATTCTGGTTCAAATCAATACTGCATTCTGGCACTTTTTTAATTTGTGGGTGATGCAGGTTTAAGGGTCCATGCTTGTGGTACAAGGGAAGGGATAGTAAATGGTCTGTGACTTTTTTTCTGTGACTTTTTATAACCTAGTGTGTTGCCGAGATGTAGCACGTATCCATTTTGACTGTTGGGGGATGTTAATCTTCAGTTCTCCAGCTTGTTTGGGTGTAAAAATGAAGGTGTTGTTGCTCTCCCATAGACTTTACATGGTCATCGCGCAATAATCGATGCTCACTATCGAAAAACATTATCGATAGCGGCGATAGTCGACTATCGATGATCGCTCGTTAGCCACGCCAATCGCTCAACATATGATCAGTAATAGTGTAGTGGTATTATTCAGTCACTTGTGGTCATGTTCTTGGTGGATATAATCAGGTCCTATGTAGTAGGGTTTTATTGTAATTTATTGATTTTGGTATAGTGGATTTGTTTGGTACGCAGTATGATGTGATATGTATGGAGAGGATTCACTCTTGTATTATCTAAAGCATGTCTGAGTAATGTTCGTGATAATAGGGAGGCTGGGCAAGGGGAGGGGGGGTAGGGGGCCCCATCCAAAAGTTCGCTATGGGGCCCAGGCTTCTCTAGTTACGCCCCTGCTCCCTCCCTTGCATGCCCTGCCATGTGCAAACAGTGGTTTACACCAACATACAGGGTATTGATGAACTTGGAAGAATTAGTGTAACAAGTTTTGAGGTGCTTTTTATCCAGAATTCTTTGTGAACGTGAAAACTTTTTAGCTAAACAGGGGGGGGTTGCTCTGTGGAAGTGGGTTAGAGCCAACAAAGCTCTGACTCCGAAACCTCAATTTTCCTGACTCGCGACTGCGACTCCAACTCTGACTCCCTTATACATGCCGCATGTTTAAGTGATAATGTTTAATTTAGTAAAATGTGGTAACATCAGGCATTTTATCACCTAATGATACAATAACTAAGCTATTTAGGTAGAATATCCACTGACAAGCAAAATGGTAACAATGTTTTGAACGTTTGACTTTCAGGCTTCGTATCTTACCATCCACTACAACTTTGTATATGAAGCTATCATCATTTTATAGACAATCATCTTACCTATCTTATACATAAATTTCACTTACACGTATATAGCATCTGCTTAGTTCTGCAGATTCTTGTTATGTAACTGCATTGTTACTGTTTTGCACCTAAAAATCAAAATGCTAATTTTTATTAATTTGTTAGTATTTGGTAAATCCACCTTTGGCTTTCAGCGCTACCTGAATCCTTCTGGGCATGCTCTGGATCAGATTCAAACATGTCTTGCCCAAAATCGGATCCCAGGTCTCTTTTACATATTCCCAATGTTGGTTTATACTTAACTTGGGTACGAATACAGCTTGTTCTTCAACTATACCCACTGTCATGGGGGCTGGTGCGGTTTCCGCGGTGCCCTGCGGCCGTCCCCCTGCCCGCAGGGAGTCCGGCGCGGGTGTCGCGGCTCCCCGCAACCATCCCCCTGCTGCCCGGTCTCTGGCGCCGGCTCACTTACCTGTCCACGCTCCTGTGAACACTGCCCCTGCCTGTCCCGGCCGCCGCGCACGTACCCGGTGCTTAGGGTGCGCGCGCGCGACGGCTGGGCTGGGTTTAAAGGGCCAGCGCACCGTTAATTAGTTATTGACAGCCGCTGGTCCTATATAAGGAATACACCCCCAGCACTCTCTGCCAGTTTGTTGGTGTGCGTTACCTTGTCTTGAGAGTGTTGGAAGTCCTGTCTGATTACCCGTGTACCAGTCCATTCCGCTACGTTTCCTGACCTTGCCTGTTTGCCGCCTGCCCTGACCTTCTGCCCGTCTTTGACCACGAACCTCTGCCACCAGTCCTGACCTCTTGCCTGTCCCCGACTACATCTCTGGATTACGATTCTGTACCACGCAGTACCCCGGCCGCCATCGCAAGCAAGTCACGTCAGGGGTAGCAACCTGGTAGCCTCACGCCGCAGCAAGTCCATCCCGCTTTGCGACGGGCTCTGGTGAATACCGTCGGGCTACTTAGACTCCGCTCCCTGGTGTGGCTTAACTATCATCGCTTGCGGTGTTCCAGCGAATCCACCGAACCATTACACCCACAAGTGTTCAATTGGGTTGAGGTCTAGGGACTGTGGAGGCCAATACAGCAACTGTGCTTCATTGTCATTGAACCATTCCTTCTCCAACCTTGATGTAGGCATGTAGTGTAGGCATGGGGAAAAAAGTGAGTTTTAGACCAAAACCATTTCATACATGTGGCCCATAGTGTCACCTCCGTCAAATCCTCCTTCATAGAGGACCTCAAATCTGATCTTATTATTTCCAGGCTAGAGAAAAACCTCTCTACACTAACTTGGGTTGGTGGTAAAGCGGTGAACATCTCTAACAATGAAAGGGTATAAAGGTTTGGCCTCATGCACTCAGTTCTGATGAATGATTGAACTCTTCTACTTGTCAGGGAGGCTAGTCCTGAACTGGCACACCCCAACAAATTTGCCATATTGGCTAATGAGGGGGATGTAGGCTCAGAAATAGCGTTGCTGCAGCAAGACAATACCCCTGTCTGCTCTAGTAAGATGGGGAATAGGAGTGCAGGGCAGGCTAGGCAGATGCTGGTAGTTGGGGACTCCGTTACTAGGGGAACAGACAGGAGAATCTGTCACAAAGACCGGGATCGTCGAACAGTATGTTGTTTACCTGGGGCCCAAGTTCGACATATTGCGGATCGGGTTGACAGATTACTGGCTGAGTCTGGTGAGAATACAGCTATCATGTTGCACATTGGCACCAATAAAAAAAAGTCAGAGGTAGGTGGAGTGTCCTTAAAAACGATTTCAGGGAATTAGGCCAAAAACTCAAGGCAAGGACCTCCAGGGTAATATTTTAAGAAATACTACCTGTACCACGGGCCACACCAGAGAGGCAGCGGGAGATTAGAGAGGTGAATGAGTGGCTCAAAAATTGGTGTAAGAACGAGGGATTTGGGTTTTTGGAGAATTGGGCTGACTTCGGTCTTGGCTACAGACTCTATGCTAGGGAAGGGCTGCACCTAAATGGGGAGGGTACATCTATATCGCCAGAAAGTTGGAGGAATATTTAAACTAGGGACTGAGGGGGGGGTCAATTACACATATAACATGCAAGATAGTGAAGATAGCGAGCTGGGAATTAGGAATAAAACGGGGTGGAGTGGAGGGAGGGGTGTACCAATAGGTAAAAAGAACAGAGAGAAAGGAATAAAAACTGAAAAAATCTCTAAATTGCATGCTGACCAATGCCAGGAGTCTGACAACAAAATAAATTAATTAACATTAGTAATTGCTGAAGAAAAATATGACATAGTGGGGATAACTGAGACATGGCAGGACGAGAACTATGACTGGGCGGTTAACTTACAGGGTTACAGACAATTTAGAAGAGATCGTAAAGACTGGAAGTGGTGAGGGGTATGTCTCTATGTAAAATCCTGTCTGAAACTAACACTGCGGGAAGATATAGATACAGGAAATTAACATGTGGAATCATTATGGGTAAATATACATGGGGGTAACAACAATAGTATAATCCTAATAGGGGTTTGCTATAGGTCCCCAAATATAACAGAACCATAGAAGATGTACTCCTCAGGCAAATAGATGAGGCAGCTAATGAGAATGAGGTTGTTATTATGGGCGACTTTAACTACCCAGACATAAATTGGAAAACTGATACTTGTAGCTCTCGTAAAGGAAACAGGTTTTTGTCAATAACTAAAGATAATTACCTTTCCCAAATGGTGCAGGAACCGACTAGAGGAAAGGCCCTTCTAGACTTAAATTCACTAATAGACCTGACAGAGTAACAAAGGTTCAGGTTGAGGGGAATAGGAAATGTGACCATAATTAAAAAAATTTACCCA
>JAODAL010063423.1:0-19245 GCA_025379985.1 Phyllomedusa bahiana
TCCCCAAGGGAGATAAAAGGTCTGTAGCTATAGCAACTAGTGCTGGCAGCCTATCAGGAAGATCAAACAGGTCTGTAGCTATAGAAACAGTGCGGGCCCAAGCCTATCAGGATAGATCAAACAGGTTTTGTAGCTATAGCAACCAGTGCTGGCGCCTATCAGGAGAGATCAAACAGATCTGTAGCTATAGCAACCAGTGCTGGCAGCCTATCAGGAGAGATCAAACAGGTCTGTAGCTTAGAACCTGAGGAGCTGATTGCAGCCCTTTACAAGAGGGGTATTAAATCCTAATGGAAACAGGTGACTTGTTTTTTGCAAGATCTTTAACATAAAAAGCAGCAATCCTTGTAGTGAGACAACCCCTTTAACCCCATCATTGATTGTTTGGAGTATAAAGGCTCGTCCACACGACAAGTATTTCCAGTCGGTTTTCGACGCCGATTCGGATTTTAAAAACCGACTGGAAAACCATCCCCATAGTTTTCAACTGAAAATCTACTGCGGTCCACACAACTCGGATTTTCTTAGGTTGGATTTCAAAACCGCCATTTTTTTAAATTTTTTTTTAGAGCATAGTCAATCTTCTGCCGTATTTCACTCGGAAAATGTAAGAACATTTGCTTTTGAAGTCAATGGGATGGCAGGAAAAATGTGGATTCTCAATAGTGCTTTAAGATACAAAAACAATCGAAAAAAACTAATCCGAAAACTACATCAAAATCCAACACGCGCCAAAATATGCAGCAAAAAAATGATTTAAAAATCTTTGGGTTCTTGTGTAAAATACTGTTGAAATACTCGTCGGACAAAGCAGTTTTAGTATTTTGTCATGTGGACGTATCCGTATATATATTTACTGCTTAAAGAGATATTCCCATCACACTGATTAGCTATAAACATATAGGCAAAGGTAAATTATGACTATTACCGAATACAAAAGTGTTGGCTCAGAACGATGAGTCTGTTACGCTTGCACAATACTCTCCATTCTGTTCTATGGGAGTTCCCAATACATGGGAGGGCTGTGCTTTCCATTCTGTTCTATGGGAGTTCCCAATACATGGGAGTGCTGTGGTCTATACTCAGAACTCCCATAGAACAGAAGGGAGAGTCATGTGGAAGCGTAACAGACTCATCGTTCTGAGCCAACACTTTTGGGGGCCCTTTCTGAGGTAGGTGCAGGTCTCAGGGGTGGGACCTATACCTAATCAGACTTTGATAACATATCCTAGCGATATGCAATCAAAGTCTATGATGGGAACACCCCTTTAAAGAAAAACATAATTAAAGAGGCATGTCTTGTCTGGTTTGTCCTGCTTCAGCTTTCTGTGTGCTCGTGTGCTCAAATGGGGGCGTGTAGGATTTTTTTTTAACTGCATCATGTGACCCAGGAGGCTTGACATCACTATGCCTTTCCCTACAATGTGTTCACTAGTCAAAAAAATGTTCTTTTATGTAAAGAGCTGTGGGGTAGCTACAAAGCAGCTGAGTGGTTAGCACTTCTGCTTTTCAGCATTGGGGTCCTAGGTTCAAATCCCTGCAGGAACCAAACATGTGGATTATTTTCAGTGCACATATCTGATTGTTTTTTTTTCTTTTTATTTATTTTCACTGTCTGACTAATTACTCAGGAACACAGAAGATGGGATTAGAATGAAAGCACCTGAGGTTGAACGCTCGCTCAGCAGTGAGTGTGTGTGATTACTAAGGAGTACAGAGGACAAGAGTAGAATGACAGCACCTGGGGTTGAACACTCGCTCAGCAGTGAGTGTGTGTGAAAAACAAAAGGAAGGGAAACAGAGGGGAACCTGAAGGAGAATTAAAAGGGTCCGGGGGGTTGAAGACAAACATCGCTCACAGGGGATGTGTGTAAATTACTAAGGAGGACGAGGATGGGAATAGAATGTCAGCACCTGGGGTTGAACACTCGCTCAGCAGTAAGTGTGTGTGATCACTAAGGAGGACAGAGGATGGGAGTAGATGACAGCACCTGAGGTTGAACACTCAGCAGTGAGTGTGTTGATTACTAGAAGGGAAGAGGCTGACAGTAGTGCTGGAGAGGATGAGGGGAAATGTCTGAGCATTGGCGGCCAGGACTGAGGAGCTTCATACTGGTGTATCCCTGGAGATGAGCTTTACTATGTATCACTAAGGGAGCAGCTAAAACAAAAACGGGCGGGAATTTTTTTTAATGATGAAGGGGTGAAATGTTTATTTTTAATTTGAAAGTTTCCCCAAACGTCTATTTTTGCTTGTGGTAAAACCCCTTTAAAACAAGTCTGTAGAGTAAAAAGTTAAACAATATCATTAACTACAATCATAAGAAAAGTGCATGTCTTCTCACCACAAAATATAATAGGATAAAATTTTTGCATATTTTCTTTATAAAAATTGTGGTTTAAAAAACCTTGCACACCTCTTTTTGATACTGATAAGGCTCTCACCTTTGGTTGGTTTTTTAATTATGCTTTCTAAGGCTATGTTCACACAGCATAACATTTGGCAGTGAAATAAGTGCTTATTTCACAGGAGAAACTTTTTTTATGCATTTTTATCTGTTTTTTTTATTTTTTGGTGTTGTTGTTTTTGGTCTGTTTTTGATGCTTATTTTGATCTTTTTTTTTTTTTTTAGTACAGAGCGCTTCATAGTACCTTCATATTACCTAATACATCTTATGCTGCGTTTATGCACTTCTATGGTGATGATAAGTGTGTATCTCCCCGCTTGTAGACTTGTCTACATAGTGCTTTATCGCTAGCCTGTGAATATAGGATATAATATATTTGTCCTTGTGAATATACAAACTGACAAGTAAGTTTGGGAGAGAATAGCTATTTTGATAGGGTGAGTCTCCAAAGGTGGGGCCGTCCTTTTGGGAAGAGTTTACCCGCTGTGTCACGTTGGATAGTGCAGGGTCTTCTTAGGGAAAGATATTTTTCTATTTATTTATCATATTTTGTGTCATTTCTTGGCAGTGGTTTTTGCTATGTATAATTTGTGATTTTGTTAGGTTTTTATTAGGAATTAATAAAAGTTTGAATTTAGATTTTAATTTCAGTGATTTTGTCTTAATTTCCAACTCTGGGTAGGATTTGGTATTTTTCTGTGAAGTTGCATTTATGCACTGGTAATGGTCCTGCACCGTTTTTTGTGTGCAGATCGTAACGTTTTCAACGGTGCGCCCAAAAAAACGCAGCTGGGTGCCCGATGCGTGCTTATTCCCATTGAACAACCTACAAAATTCGAGCAAAAAAATACTATAACTCAAAGGTAAACAGAAGAAAAAACGACAAAAACAGCCTCAGGTAAAATAGAATAAACCTTTATTGAAAAACCAAAATGCACAAAAAGTAATTAAATCATAAATACCAGCCCCCCAACTAAAAACAGAGCAAAACACCTCCAAAAGACAACAGGTGTAAATAAGCCCAAATAATAACTGGGCTAAGACATATATACATACTCCAAAATAAAACATATAACATACTTAGCCAATGCGTGTATGGAGAGGAGCCCGAACCCCAACGCACGTTTTTCCTTGAGGAAGCTTTAAAGGGAATCTGTCGCCATTTTTTTTTTTTATTTTTTAAATCATGCCCCTGATCCATATTCTTTTCCTCTCAGCCGTTTTTATATCCTGGATTGCAGATTCTCTATATTAGGCTTTTATAATATGATTTTGGGGAATGACATTCTTTGCATTGCACTGCATTTAACAGAGTCAGAGGGATACTTTACAGCAGCTTCATGCCCATAGGATTATTAGACAGAATTTTGTCATTGACTTGATAAAGGAGAGTTTTCACCTGTGAAGGGAGAGGAGAGGAGGAGCTGTGGCATCGCCTCTTGGATGGTGGATTCTGTGTGTTATCTGTACACAATGTGTCTTCCTTTTCAGTTAGACCATGCTTGTAATGATAATGAGCAGGACAAATACTGAGAATCTCCCTCTTACAGAACAGGAGTGTCTCGACAATTTATTAGGCACTAGAGGGCCAAAGTGAAAACTGCAGGAACTAAGAATTATTAAAAAAAATTACTGAAAAGTGATCGGGAAATTTAAAAAAAACATAACCAAAAATTCTACAAAATGGGTTTAAACATAAAAATGTGAGATAAAACATTAAGTTCTTTTTTTGATGACACATTCCTTTAAGCAAAACGTGCGTTGGGGCGTCGGGCTCTCTACTTACAAGCTATTGACCTCTAAGTATGTTATATGTTTTATTTTGGAGTATGTATCATATGTCTTAGACTAGTTTTTATTTGGGCTTATTTACCTGTTGTTTTTTGGAGGGTGTTTGCTCTTGTTTTAGTTGGGTGGCTGTGTATTTTTGTATTTGTATTTATTTACTTTTTGTGCATTTTTGTTTTTCAATAAAGGTTTATTCCCATTGAAGTCAATGTTAACCTAATGTCATGTTTTTGACGTGTAATCGTGAAAAAACGTGCAATTGGCACATCAAAAAGCGCACAAAATCCTGGGCTAATGCGGCAAACAGCGCGCAAAGAAGCACAGCTGTGTCCTGATGCACGCTTATTCCCATTTAGGTCAATAGGACACTGACGTCACTTTTTTGTGTGCACATTTTGAAATATAATTTCAAAAAAACATGAATTTTATGCGTCTGAAATGCGCAAAAAGACGCCATGTGAACCTGGCCTGATGGTCCTGCATTGCTGTTTGTTTGCACAATAAGTTAAGTGTCAACCAGTGCTCAAAATCGCACTTGTGTGCCTGGGAGACTTTTTTAACCTCTATGTGCATTTTGTGCATCAGAAAGCGCACAAAGAAAGGCCTTGTTGGGCCTTAAAGGGGTTTTGCCACAAATTAATTTACAGTCCTCCTGGAATTAAGCTCTGTGTTGATCAGAAGGGGGGCGTGTGTGATTTGTTTGAATTGCATATCATGTGGACCCAGCAGGATGATTCACCATGCCTTCCTCTCTTTAGTAAGGAAAGCGTCTGTTTATGCTTTAGAATGTAAGTAGCTACATTGTAGCTCAGAGGTAAAAATTTTGCCTCAAAGCACCAGGATGGTTCCTCAGTTTTCAAATTCCCTGAGGAACCAAAATGTGGATTTTTTTTTTCTTTATCAATGCACAGACCTCATTGAGGTTTCTTTTTTCTTTTATTTGCACTGTTTGACTAGTACAGAGGACAGGAGTAGAATGACAGCACCTGGGCTTTGAGTACTCAGTAGCTGCCGGAGAGGAGAGGTGATGTCTGACCAGGATTAATTACAGAAGATGGTAGTAGCATGACAACACTTGGGGTTGATCACTTGCTCAGCATTGAGTGTGTGTGATCACTAAGGGGGTCAAAAGGATAGGAGTTTGAATGACAGCCCCTGGGTTTGGGAACACTCGCTCAGCAAATGAGTGTGTGTGTGATTACTAAGGAGTACAGAGGACGGGGAGTAGAATTTACAACACCGGGGGCCGAAACACTCGCTCAGCAGTGAATTGTGTGTGATTAATAAGGAGTACAGAGGACAAGAGTAGAATTGACAGCACCGGGGGTTTGAACACTCGCCTCAGCAGTGAGTGTGTGGGGATTACTAAGGAGTTTCAGAGGACGGGGAGTAGAATGACGCACTTTGGGGTTGAACACTCGCTCAGCATGAGGCTCAGGAGTGGGGTGGGGATTACTAAGGAGTTTAGAAGGGGGAAATAGAAGAACACTCCACTCAGCAGTGAGTGTGTTTGTGATTACTTTAAGGAGTACAGAGGACGGGAGTTTGAATGACAGCCCTGGGGTTTTGAACACTCACTCAGCCCGGGAGTGTGTTGTGATTACTAAGTAGAATTGAGGATGGAAAAATAAAAATGCAAAACCCCCTAGGGGTTTAACACTCGCTCAGGTTTAAATGTCTGTGATTAAAAAAAGCAAAAGATTTGGGCTGACAGTTTGCTGCCCGAGAGGGGGAGGTGAAAGTTTTGAGCAGGGGCTGAGGAGCCCCTCAGCCCTTTGGGCGAAACCCCCGGGGCGAGCCCGAAACAAAGGATCACTAAGGAAACAATAAAACAAAAAAAAGTGCAGGGAAATTTTTAAAATGTTTAATGGTGAAAATGTTTTTTTTTTTTAATTTACAAACTTCCCCCCCTCCCCCAATTTTTGTTTGTGGCAAAAAACCCCTTTTTAAATTATGTCCCCCGGCTTTTTTTTGGCACGTATTTTTGTGCGAATTTTCAAAGCCCCAATTTATGGGCCCCCAAAAAACGCCCAAAACATTGTACAATAAACTTCTCATAGACTGCAATGTAAAATACGCATTGTCAATCACACGACACATATTTTATTGTCACCCCAAATTTTTAACCCCGGGTTGAACAGAAAAATTTACATTTTCAATTTATTTTTGGGGTTTTTATGGCCTAAAAGAGCAAAGTATAGGGAGCAGAAATCTGCGTCGGTCCATGAAGTGTCGTTTTTGCATTGAAATTCCACGCTTGTAAGCAAATCATTTAACCCCTTAAAGGGGTGTTATCGTTTGAGCTGTGTGTGTTTTTAAATTTTTCCGATTGAGTTTGAAAATCCCGGGGCGTGTTCTTTTCCCCCTCAGCAAAGGGATGTCTTCTCCCCCGGGGGGGGGGGGTCTGTCCTCAAATTTTAAAAACTGTGACTTTATTAAATTTTTTATGACGGGGGATTTCAGAAGGGGTTTTCTGGATTTTAACCCGGGTTGTTGCCTCCCCGCAGCTTATGTTTTGCAGCCTTGAAAAGGGTCAAAACAACCCGGGAAGCCCCTGTCATATGTTTTGTTTTCACAAAATGAGGGTGAAAAACCAGCAGGGTTTAACTTCTAGTTTGGGGGTTCCAAACCCAAAATTTTACTGACAAACAAGGGGGAGGGGTTTTTTACTCAACTACAAATGTCAAACCCCTTTAAGTAAAGATCCCCTGCTTTTCTGTCAATGAATGTGAGTGAAAACAAAAGGGGGGAAAAAGCAAATCAGCTTTGGGGAGAAAACCCTTTTCAGCTTGTAACTAATTGGGCTTGGGGGTGCGTGGTAGGGGTGTTGGCTTTAAAGGGAAGGGGTTTTGGGGTTTTAGTCCCCCCACGAGTATATTTTTTTCCACCCTAAAATTTTTACCAAAATGTAGAGGAAACCCAAAATATAAAATGGGCCAAACTTTTATATTGATATATATACACATACATAGCTCCCCTATATCATGTCTCATCCCCCAGAATATATGCATTATATCACATATGTTGGAAGTGCTTGTTGCGACTACTGTGACAATGGGACAATATATAGGGGAGCTTTGTGTGTGTATATGAATAAAATTATAGATGTCTCACATATATTTTCATATCTTTACATGTGTACAATTTATAAAAGAAAAAAAAGAAAAATACTGATGGGACTTGAACTCCTAACCTTTATCTTGCAGAGCTGATCACCTAAGCACTGCACTATACAAGCAGCTTATGCAGACACAGTGTTGAATCCTTATGTTATACACTACAAATGATGATGTCATAAGGAGGCGGGGCTTGCATTAGCCCTGAGGAACAGAACGCCTTCTTTTCAAAGTAGCAGCTTAAGGACTGGACCTGTGAGGAGGTGAAACAACCTCTTGGCAAAAGCCCTTTAAACAGCCAGTCATTGCCCAGATCATCACCATAGAGCTGGGAGATGTGTATAGAGACAGCAGACCTTGGTTTCACTATCAATTTTAACAGCTCAGAGGGGACTAAACGCAGAGTGTGCAGGCGGCCAATCACAGCGCAGGGGGCATGGCCGGGGCGTTTCCTGTCTGGGGCGTATCCCAACAGGCTGAATGAAATGTCAGCCAATCACAGTGCAGGAGGCGTGTCTAGGGAATCGACCAGGGGCATTTCCCGACCAGCAACGGGCAGAAACAGAATACAGATTTATAGAGAAGCTCATATCTGCTAAACCAAGTGACAGATGTAATGCAACCCAATTACAAAAGTGCTTATTTTTACTGTCCCCATAATCTGAGACATGATCTTTGTAACGATAAAACCCCTTTAACTCCCAGGCCTGAAAAGTAGTTAATGACCAGAATGTTTTTTTTAGTTTTTGCCTCCTTGCGTTTCAACAGTTATAACTTTTTTATTTTTTCAATGACGCAGTTGGATGAGGCCTCTTTTTATTCGAGACAAGTTGTACTTTATGGGGGAATAGTTTAAGTTCACTTAAAAATAATTGCTGAATTTTTTTTAATTTTTTTAAAACAAAATTTGCGGTTTTTTTACATTTTTTTTACACTGTTCATATTTCACATGTAATAACTTGTTAGATTAATTCTACAGGTTATTACAGTCGTGTGGATACCTAATATGTGTAGGGTTTTTTGTGTGTGTAATTTATGCACAATTATTTCTTATTAAATATTTATTTTTATTTTATTATTTATTTTTTATTCAATTTTTTTTTACACTTTTTATGTTTTGTTTTTTTTTACTTTTTTTGTTTAATCCCCTGAAGGGAGAACTTTTTAATTTTTTTTTTTTTTTTTTACACTTCGTAATGTATTAACATATTTATATATGCTAATACATTATAATTTGTGTCAGTCTGACACAGCCAGTGATCAGGACAGCACACAGTCTGGCCTGATCACCGGCTTGTTACACAGACGGCCCTGGGGCCACTCTAGGTCCCCAGAGCTGACTGTGCAGCCATTCCCTGGGCTCTGTTGGGTCATCGGATGTTCCGATCACCCGACAGAGCAGGGGAACCCTTTGATTGCACAGCGGTAATGCACCGCCGCAATCAAAGGGTTAAAGCACCGGGTTGTGGAGGTTTCCTCCGCTCCCTGATGCCTGCAGGAGATGCTCTGGGATCAGGGCTGTGTAGTACAGCCCCCATCGCAGCGTAATTGCGGCGCCGGGCGCAGCAAAGTCCGATGTCTGCAGCGACGCCAAAAGACATCGCTGCAGACGAACGACCCGCACCGCCCGCCGTCATAAGACAGTGGGCGGTCGTTAAGGGGTTAAACAACGCACCAGTACGTGGCATAATTAATACTTCATGTGAACGTCGCCTCACACTTTGTTTTTTGATGCTTATTTTATAGCTTCATGAACCAAAAAAAACACATCAATGCATCAATGGTATCCCACCGTTGTCTATGGGAATACGCATCACTGGAGCACAGGGAAAGGTGTTTTTTTTTTTACGCGTCATTCAATGCATTATGAGTCACGTAAGAAAAAACTGAAAAAAACTTACGTCCAATGTCGGTAAAGAGTTAATCACCATCCACCGTCTTTTAACAGCAGGCTCCCAACGCTGCAGCTGAGCTAGAAACAGAGCTGTTGTCCGAGACCGTGGTCTGTGAGCACAGCATAATCAAAGGGCCGGGATTCCCATGCTTAATCTGGTGAGCGAGACTTCTGGTGATCTGATGGAGCCAGAGGAACGTCTATACAGTCAGCCCTGGGGACACACAGTAGCCCCAGTGGTGTTCTGAATAGGAAGCCTGCAGTCAGGGCACACCGTGTGCTGCCCTGACTGCTGCTTGTGTCAGTATGACACAGATTGTAATGTTTTAATATACTGTACATGAATATGCTAAAACATTACTAAGTGTAAAAAAAAGTGTTAAATATTTATCCCTTAATGGGATTTAAAAAAAAGTAAAAAAAAAAAACAAAATTAAGTAAAATAAAAATATATATATTTAATAAAAAAAAGTTTTTGTGCCAACATTACACATTTTTAATGATTATTATTATTATTATTATTATTATTAGTGTATTTTTTAGTGTGACATGTCACAAGGCATTATGGTAAAGGGGCTGAGAAGCTAAAGCGCCCTCTGCTGGATGTAACAAATCCTCAATTTGCTTTTGACCCACTGGGTCTTTGGAAAGCAAAAGGGATATTTAGCCAAGCCAGCATCACCCATCTTCATACAGCTGTTTCGGGGTTTGCCCCTCGTCAGTACAGAGCAGAGTGATGCTGGCTTGGCTGAGTGGGAGGCAATGAGTGGCTCAGAAAGGAGCGATCTTCCCTTTCTTAGTGTGACATGTGAATGGTGTAAAATAAATAAATAAAAAATAAATAAATAAAAAATTCTGCAGTTCACTGCTTCAGCGGGGATGAACGGACCGGGAAATATGAGTCTTATCTTTTGTTTTTTGTCATGCCTTGATGGACCGGCATGTTTTCTGGACTCCCAGAACACCCCTTTGAGATACTAGAAACAGAATGCAAGTAGATCACAAGACTCAAGCTCTCAGCTTAACAATATACTCTTTGCCAGACACAAAATGAAACTCAGCTTCATAAAGGGCCAGTAATCAACCATTCCCACTAACAGAGCTCACTTGTGCTGTATGGTCAGCTGATGGTCCTGAGAGTTGTTTGAGGCAGTTAGTAAGCAGGACAAGCAAAAAGGCCGGAGGATTCCCCTGCCATCTGTAACAATACTACAGATATTTAAGGGTTTTAGTGGACCTTAGTTTACTAGGCAAGGAAGCAACAAACTAACTTCCTGTTATAGGAGATAAGATGCAGGCACCTTGGATGGTTAAAGGGAAAGTGTCATCAAAAAATGACTTATTGTTTAACTCACATTTTTATGTTAAACACATTTTTTTAGGAATTTTTGGTTCTGTTTTTTTTTAATTTTCCATATCACTTTCAGTATTTTTTTTAATAATTCCTAAGTCCTGCCGTTTTCACTTTGGCCACTAAACCTAATAATAGTCTGACACTTCCTGCTCCGTAGAGGGAGATTTTCAGTGTCTGCTCATTATCAGTAAAGCAGGGTCAAGCTGAAAGGAGACACCATTGTGTATAGATAACACAGAATCCACCAGTCACAAGAGGAGATGTCACAGCTCCCCCTCTCCCCTCCCTTCACAGTGAAAACTCTCCTATACAAGTCTATGGGACAGAAACTGTCTTAAGAATCCTATGGGCATGAAGCTGCTGTAAAGTATCTTTCTGACTGCTGTTAAACCAGTGCAAGCAAGAATGTCTTCCCCACAATCATATATAGACGGCCGAATAGAGAAATTTACAATCAGGAAATAAAAACGACTGAGAGGAAAAGAATATGGATCAGGGGCTTGATGTAAAAAGTAAAAAAAAAAAATTGCCGACAGATTCCCTTTAAGGAGTGCCACTTCCTATTATACTGTATATCTAAAGGAAATGCATTATGACATTACCTGATAAGGTCTTAAAGAGCAGCAATTGGGAGTATGAAGAGGTACTGATAAGTGGGGCTGCCCTTTACTGGGCAATTACTCCACTTTTAGGAAGGTAGAGGGAAAGCATAGGGATGTATTTGATACATTTTGCTCCCCTCTTTTCCCCTCAGTATGGTTTGGTGAATACAACAAATGACAACATTTCACAGTGAGTCTGGTAAGTATGAGCGAGCTTCTATATACTATCAGCATGATTATTGGATTCTATCTGTATCCTCATCATGAGGTTTTTGTATTGTTGGTAGTTTTTCAATATGTTCCTCCACATTTTTCGCCGTTATTGCAAATACTGCATTGAATAGATTTCTTTGTACATGACTTTCCTATGTCTGAATAAAAGCTGTATTTCAACATTCAAAAAAAAAAAAATTCTGCAATAATTTATTTGTAAACGTAAACCATGCCCCCCAAAAATACAACTTCTCCCACATAAAACAACAAGTCCTCATACAACTGCATCACCTAAAAGACAAAAAAGTTATGGCTGTTGAAACACAGGGAGGTAAAAATTAAAAAATGAAGCTGGACATTAACGTGTTTTCAGGCCTGGGGCTTAAAGGGGTTTTGCCACGAAGTAAAATTGACGTGGGAAGCTTGCAAATGAAATAACAAACATTTTCACCATTCATTATTATTAAAAATTCTGCACCGTTTTTGTTTTAGCTGCTCCTTTAGTGATCCATTGTTTACAGCTCATCTCCAGGGGATACGACCAGTGATGAGAGCTCCTCAGTCCTGGTCGCACATGCTCAGACATCACCTCTCCTCTCAGGCAGCTACTCAGTGTTTAAACCCCAGGTGCTGTCATTCTACTCCCGTCCTCTGCCCTCCTTAGCAATTAGTCAAACAGTGCAAATAAAAACAAAAGAAACCTCAATGAGGTCTGTGCATTGAGAAAGAGAAAAAAATCCACAGGTTTGATTCCTGCAGGGATTTGAACCTAGGACCCTTGTGCCTGGAGGCAAAAACTTTACCTCTCAGCTACTCACATCTCTATACATAAACAGACCTTCTTTTGGCTACAGAGAGGAAAGGCATGGTGATGTCCTCCTGCTGGGTTACATGATCTGCCATTCAAACAAATCACACACGCCCCCTTCTGAGCACATAGAGCTGAACAGCTGGATACAGGAGGCATGAAATGAGATCGTGGCAAAACCCCTTTAAGGCTAGGTCTACACAGCACAGAAATACCGTCAGATTTTTGGCAGATTTTGAATCCAACGATACCCTGTGCTGCATAGACCGCAATAAAAAATCCGTGCTGTAGTTTACATATCTACAGATTTTTTACCTTCGCGTTTAAAGTCTGGCGGAATATGCAACATGTTGTATATTCCACAGGATTCCGCCGCATTCCCTTTCATTCAATTGTACAGGGCAAATCCGAAAACCGACCGCGGCCTTTGCGCAAAACCGCGGTCCAACAAATGTCAGAATGCGGTCGCATTTTCGGTGGCATTTTGACATTTGCTGTGTAGACATAGCCAACTGGGTTAAGGGAGCTAACAGAAGGTGCCTAAAGGTGTACCAGATTTATCAACACTATGATCAATGGGGTGTCTAGTCTAAGTTTACACAGTATTGATAAATCCGCCCCAAAGTGTTTGGGATATTTTATGCCTGAACTTTGCATTGTCCTTTGTGGTTAGCGCACTTGCACTTTATTTTATTACTTTAGTTATTGATATTGTGTAACTCGCTGCCATAAGTAGGTTTTAATTATGTTTTTCAAAATTTTGACTGCATGTCGTCACCTTATACCCTTACCAGCAATTTCTGTGTCCTTGGGACCTCCATTGATGTAGTTTTAGCAAGATCTTCACTCGTATGTTCTAATAAAGATATAGTATGGATGTCTGTTGTTTCTGGGAGTTCTCTGCTGTGTTTCTGTGAGCATACCTCCTAACTTTTAGGGACTGCAAAGAGGGACACATCAGGTCACGCCTCCAACCACGCCCAAACACATGATATCACACCAAGACACGCCTCTAACCACACCCAAACACGTGACATCACACCAAGACACGCCTCTAACCCCCCAAACACATGAAATCACACCAAGACACGACTCTAACCACACCCAAACACGTGATATCACACCAATAAACAACACTAACCACGCATAAAAACATGACATCACACCAAGACACGCCTCTAAACCCGCCCAAACACATGATATCACACCAAGACCCGCCTCTAACCCCGCCCAAACACATGATATCACACCAAGACACACCTCTAACCCCGCCCAAACACATGACATCACACCAAGACACGCCTCTAACCCCGCCCAAACACATGACATCACACCAAGACACGTCTCTAACCACACCCAAACACATGATATCACACCAAGACACATCTCTAACCACGCCTAAATACATGACATCACACCAAGACACGCCTCTAACCCCGCCCAAACACATGATATCACACCAAGACCCGCCTCTAACCCCGCCCAAACACATGATATCACACCAAGACACATCTCTAACCCCGCCCAAACACATGATATCACACCAAGACCCGCCTCTAACCACACCCAAACACATGATATCACACCAAGACACGCCTCTAACCACGCCCAAACACATGATATCACACCAAGACACGCCTCTAACCACGCCCAAACAAATGATATCACACCAAGACACGCCTCTAACCCCGCCCAAACACATGACATCACACCAAGACACGCCTCTAACCCCGCCCAAACACATGATATCACACCAAGACACGTCTCTAACCACACCCAAACACATGATATCACACCAAGACACGTCTCTAACCACACCCAAACACATGATATCACACCAAGACACGCCTCTAACCACGCCCAAACACATGATATCACACCAAGACACGTCTCTAACCACACCCAAACACATGATATCACACCAAGACACGTCTCTAACCACACCCAAACACATGATATCACACCAAGACACGCCTCTAACCCCGCCCAAACACATGATATCACACCAAGACACACCTCTAACCCCGCCCAAACACATGATATCACACCAAGACACGTCTCTAACCACACCCAAACACATGATATCACACCAAGACACGTCTCTAACTACACCCAAACACGTGATATCACACCAAGACACGCCTCTAACCACACCCAAACACATGATATCACACCAAGACACGTCTCTAACCCCGCCCAAACAAATGATATCACACCAAGACACACCTCTAACCCCGCCCAAACACATGATATCACACCAAGACACGCCTCTAATCCCGCCCAAACACATGATATCACACCAAGACACACCTCTAACCCTGCCCAAATACATGATATCACACCAAGACACGTCTCTAACCACACCCAAACACATGATATCACACCAAGACACGCCTCTAACCCGCCAAAACATGATATACACAAGACACACCTCTAACCACGCCCAATAACACATGATATCACACCAAGACACGCCTCTAATCACGCCCAAACACATGATATCACACCAAGACACCCCTCTAACCACGCCCAAACAAATGATATCACACCAAGACACGCCTCTAACCCCGCCCAAACACATGATATCACACCAAGACACACCTCTAATCCCGCCCAAACACATGATATCACACCAAGACACGCCTCTAACCCCGCCCAAACACATGATATCACACCAAGACACGCCTCTAACCACGCCCAAACACATGATATCACACCAAGACACGCCTCTAACCCCGCCCAAACACATGACATCACACCAAGACACGTCTCTAACCACACCCAAACACATGACATCACACCAAGACACGTCTCTAACCCCGCCCAAACACATGATATCACACCAAGACACATCTCTAACCCCGCCCAAATACATGACATCACACCAAGACACGTCTCTAACCCCGCCCAAATACATGACATCACACCAAGACACGTCTCTAACCCCGCCCAAATACATGACATCACACCAAGACACGTCTGTAACACCGCCCAAACAAATGAGATCAAACCAGGACACGCCTCTAACCCCGCCCAAACAAATGATATCACACCAAGACACGTCTCTAACCACGCCCAAATACATTATATCACACCAAGACACGTCTCTAACCCCGCCCAAATACATGAAATCACACCAAGACACGTCTCTAACCCCGCCCAAATACATGACATCACACCAAGACACGTCTCTAACTACTCCCAAACAAATGATATCACACCAAGACACGCCTCTAACCCCGCCCAAACACATGATATCACACCAAGACACGTCTCTAACCCCGCCCAAATACATGACATCACACCAAGACACGCCTCTAACCCCGCCCAAACACATGATATCACACCAAGACACACCTCTAACCCCGCCCAAACACATGATATCACACCAAGACACACCTCTAACCCAGCCCAAATACATGATATCACACCAAGACACGTCTCTAACCACACCCAAACACATGATATCCCAACCAAGACACACCTCTAACCCCGCCCAAACAAATGATATCACACCAAGACACGCCTCTAACCCCACCCAAATACATGACCTCACACCAGGGCACGCCTCTAACCCCGCCCAAACACATGATATCACACCAAGACACGCCTCTAACCACACCCAAACACACACATGCCAACTTTTTCAGAATCACATTGTATCCAATGATGAAATGTTCAGTAAGTTGTTATGTTATATAAAGCTAGGACGCAATCAGATACTTTGTAAAGCAAAATAGTCAGTTTATTGGCGCAAATGAAAAAGAGGGACATTTATAGAGCAAAGAGGGACAAGGGTTAAAAATAGGGACTGTCCCTCCAAAATAGGGAGGTATGTGTGAGTATGATAATATGTGATTAGCAGTGACACCGCTATAATTACATGATCAGGGCTGGGTAGTGGTAGCACCGCTCATCGTATGCTATCAGACCATTGCCTCCAACAGTCGTAACTTTTCAATGACACAGTTGTATGAGGCCTCATTTTATGCAGGAGAAGTTGCACTTTTTGGGGGCATCGTTTGAGTTCACATATAAATTATTACAGAATTTTTTACTATATGCGCCACAATAAGGCGTGTGAACATACCCTTATTTCTTTTAATAAATATTTATTTTTATTTTAACATTTGTTTTATTTATATTTTTCAACACTTCTTCATGTTTTTTACTTTCTTTTCTAATCCCATGAAGGAATAACTATTTAACTTTTTTTTTTTTTTTTACACTTAGCAATGTATTAGCTAATGTATTAGCACATTCATATTTGCTAAAACATTAGACTCTGTGTCACTATGATACTGTAAGCCACAGGTGTCAAACACAAGGCCCGTGGGCCACATCCGGCCCGCGATCTCCCTGACTCCGCACGGCTGTTTTACCACAGCCGCGTAGAGTCAGTCAGTACAGGGAGGAGGCAGGAGGGATCGTTTCCCTCCACTTCTCCCTTTGTATGTACTGTGCTCGGCGAGCGCTGTACATAGGGCGTCGCAGGGGGCGTGACGCGCCGCTTTGCTCACGCCCCCTGTGACGCTGGGTCTCCTCGCCGGCAGCCTCTGCCGCCGAGGAGATCTCTGGGAGCTGCGTGCGTGCGGGCGTAAGCGTGACGTCACACCGCTTACACCATACACAGCTCCCGGACCGCGCTGCACGGACACGAGGTAAGTAGCTGTTTTTTAAAATTTATAATCTTGGGGGGGATCTCCCGGGGTACTGAGGGGGCTACTGGGCAAATGCCTGGCTAAATGGGGCATCTGCCTGGCTACGAAGGGGGCTACTGGGCAACTGCCTCGCTACTGGGGCATCTGCCTGGCTACTGAGGGGCTACTGGGGCATCTGGGCCCGGCTAAATGGGGCATCTGCCTGGCTACTGAGGGGCTACAGGGGCATCTGCCTGGCTACTGAGGGGGCTACTGGGCATCTGCCTGGCTACTGAAGGGCTACTGGGGCATCTTTCCTGGCTACTGGGGCATTTATGCCTGGCTACTGAGGGGCTACTGGGCATCTGCCTGGCTCTAAAGGGGGCTAGTGGGGCATCTGCGGGGGCACTGGGGCATCTGTCTGGCTACTGGGGCATCTGCCTGGCTACTGAGGGGCTATGAGGCACCTGCTTGGCTACTGGGGCATCTGCCTGGCTACTGAAGGGGCCCTTTGGGGGAAACTGCCCCGGCTACTGGGGCATCCGGGCCCGGCTACTGAGGGGGCTACCCGGGGGGAAACTGCCTGGGTACTGAGGGGGCTACTGGGGCAACGCCTGACTACTGGGGGAGGGGCTATGGAAAATCTGCCTGCTTTCTTGGGCATCTGCCTGGCTACTGAGGGGGCTACTGGGCATCTGCCGGCTACTGATGGGGCTACTGGGGCACTGCCTGGCTACTGAGGGGCAAAGGGGCATCTGCCTGCTACTGAGGCACCTCCTGGCTAAATGAGGGGGCCCACCTGGGCATCTGCCTTGGGTACTGAGGGGGCTACTGGGCACCCGCCGGCTACTGTGGCATCTGCCTGGCTACTGAGGGGGCTACTGGGGCATCTGTGTGGCTACTGGGGACCATGGGGCATCTGCCTGGCTACTGGGGACCATGGGACATCTGCCTGGCTACTGGGGCACTGTTTGGCTACTGGGGCATCTGCCCCGGCTACTGGGGACTATGGGTCATCTGCCTGGCTACTGAGGGGCTTCTGGGGCATCTGCCTGGCTACTGAGGGGGCTACTGGGGCATCTGCCTGGCTACTGAGGGGGCTATGGGGCATCTGTCTGGCTACTGGGGCATCTGCCTGGCTACTGAGGGGACTACTGGGGCATCTGCCTGGCTACTGGGGCATCTGCCTGGCTACTGAGGGTGCTACTGGGGCATCTGCCTGGCTACTGAGGGGGCTACTGGGCATCTGCCTGGCTACTGAGGCATCTGCCTGGCTACTGAGGGGGCTACTGGGGCATCTGTGTGGCTGCTGGGGACCATGGGGCATCTGTCTGGCTACTGGGGACCATGGGGCATCTGTCTGGCTACTGGGGCATCTGTCTGGCTACTGGGGCATCTGTCTGGCTACTGGGGACTATGGAGCATCTGCCTGGCTACTGGGGGACTATGGGGCATCTACAGGCTCGGACTGGGCCGCCGGGGGACCGGGGAATCCCCCGTGGACCCCCCGAGCCGCTGTGGGTCCCGGAGGCAGTGCCGTCGCTTCCCGGGGCCCGGCCGCGCATCCAGTCACTGAACGTCTGGGACCTGCGTCCCGAGCGCTCAGAGACCGGCCCGGCAGTTGGGGACTAATGTCCCCGGCTCCCGGGGCTGCGCGGTGTCAGCGGAGCACAGGGCCACTAGCGCTGCGCTCCGCTGATCTCCCTGGCAGGCTGAAGACGCTCGGCCTTCATCCTGCCGGGCACCGGCCCCTACTTCTGACGTAGGCGGCGCGGTGACGTCACTCCACCGCGCCGCCTATGCAGGGCGCCAGTACGGAGCCGGCGGCCGGAGCAGGAGCCCGAGCCAGGTAAGTGGCTGGCTGTTGTTTTTTTTTTTTTTAACTACCTACAAGGGGGGGCCCTGGCTACAAGGGGGGGGGCCCTGACTAAAAGGAGGGGCCCTGGCTACAAGGGGGTCCCTAGCTACAAGGGGTTCCCTGGCTACAAGGGGTCCCTGGCTACAAGGGTCCCTGGCTACAAGGGGTCCCTGGCTACAAGGGGTCCCTGGCTAAAGGGGGGGGCCCTGACTAATGGTGGTCCCTGCCTACCAGGGGGGCCCTGGCTACAAGGGGGGGGGCTCTGACTAAAGGTGGTCCCTGGCTACATGGGGGGCCCTGGCTAACAAGGGGGGGGCCCTGGCTACAAGGGGGCCCTGACTAAAGGTGGTCCCTGGCTACAAGGGGTCACTGGCTACAAGGGGGCCCTGGCTACAAGGGGGCCCTGACTAAAGGGGTCCCTGACTAAAGGGGGTCCCTGGCTACAAGGGGGGTCCCTGGCTACAAGGGGGTCCCTGGCTACAAGGTGGGGCCCTGACTAAAGGTGGTCCCTGGCTACAAGGGGGGGGCCCTGGCTACAAGGGGGTCCCTGGCTACAAGGGGGC
>JAODAL010063424.1:0-19242 GCA_025379985.1 Phyllomedusa bahiana
AGGAGTTATCAGAAGTATACATTTGGCTGCATATTTAAGTTATAACTTATTTGGTAAATCCACCTTTGCCCTTTTTAAAACCCGCCGAATCCTTTTTTTGGGGCGGGAAACAGAATTTAAGCATGTCTTGAAACCAAAATTTGATCCCCGGGTTTTCCCACTTTTTTCCCAATGTTGGGTTTCATATGGAAATTTGGGACGAATTTCAGCTTTTTCTTCAACTTAAACCCAAACCCTGTTCCTTGCATTGGGGGTCTGGGGGCTTTGGAGGGAAAAACAAACAATTTCTTCTTGTCTTGAAACATTCCTTCCCAATTTTTTCCGGGGCTCTTCAGGTCAAATTTTCCCCAATGGAACCTATGCGTTTCCCTTTTTACACCCATTACTTGGGGTATAAAGGGAAATTTAATCAATTTTGGATTTCCACATAAAGTTCAAAAATTTAGATCAACATTGATCCTGGTAGGGCTAATCCACACTCTTGGCCCCCAAAATGTTTTTTTTACCAAGGGTTACCCAGATTTTTGGGATCCCGGGGCCAAATTTTTTGGGGCGCATTTTAGTAGCATAAAAGCACGTAAAAATTTTGAACCTGTTTCTCTGCGGTTTATAGTTTTTGGCTTTTAAACCCACAAACGGAAATTCTGGCTCAGGTAAACCCCCTGTTCCAGCGTAATCACCGGGTTTTTTGTACTAAAAATTTTTAAATGTGTAGCTGTATGGTTGTAGTGCTACAAAGCCTCCAGCACCCCCGGTTCAGGCGCATTAAAAAAGTCCCGGGTGTTTTGAAAAAACACCTGAAATTGGGTGTTTTCTGTTTTAAAAAAAAAAGCCCAAAAAGGGGTGTACTAGTTTTCAGGCTGAAAACTAGTTCATTTCTTTTCGCCCTAAAAAAAAGCACATAAAACAATTAAAATTATTTTTTTTGTGATTAGGGTTTGAAATTCGCTTCAGTTTAAAAAAAACCCAACTTAAAGGGGACTTCCTATTGACTGATGACTTTTTCGGGATAATACAAAAAAGAAAACATTCCCTTTTTTCAAGGTTTTACAGTGATAAGCCCAAAAACCCTTTAAAATAATACTATGGAAGTCCAAATTAAAAGGGTTATTTGTTTTTATCAGGGTTAGTGGGTTGGGGAAAAGGGTTTGGGGGAAAAGGGTTTTTTTGACTCCCAACTTTAAATTTCTTTAAACTCGAGTTTTTTTGGGGATTTGCTTTCCCCCACTTTTGTTTGGGCGCCATTTGGGGTTTCTTTCACTTTTCTGCTTTCAGTATTTTTGGCAAACCCTCAGTGCCGACCAATAAAGAAATTTTCCCCTAAAGCTTACCCCAAGGAGGTTTAGGGGTCTCCTTGGCTACTGAAACACTTTACCCTTTTTCTATGTATTACACTGTATTTCCTGTTGAACGCCAATTTTGACCCTTTCTCCTGTACGAAAAAAACTGCTCTCGTGGGTTTCATGCTTAATGATGAAAGGGACCCCATTTTTATACGATTTTAGAAAGGAAAAAAAATGCTAGTTTAGAATTTGTTTTGGGGGGGGGGACAGTTTGCCCCTTAGGGAATTTTACCACAAAAGTTAGAGGTTTTTAAAATTTCTGCTTTCAACTTTTTATATCTTCATTTTTAAGTGCTCAAAAGGCAAAGTCTGCTGTTTTTGGGAAAGGTTTTCAAGGGCCCAAAAAATTTTAAAAGGGGGCTTTGGGGTTTTAAAGCCAAAATTGTTTTTAAAATTAAATTTATTTTTTTAAAAAGGAAAAAAACCTTTTTTATTTGCTGTTTGCTGTATGGGGTTTTTCCATAAAGACCCCAAATTCCCAAAAAGATATTCCAAAGAAAAAATTCTTTTCTAATTTATTTGCCAAATTGCAAATTTTTAGGGGTTTAAACCCAAAACTTGTGATTTGCTGTCTTGCTGTCAGGGTTTTTTTCCATAAACCTTTCCATCAACAGATATTCCCTAGAAAAAAAATTTTGTTTTAATCGTTTTTGCCGTTGCAATTATAGGGATTTAACAGGGACTTGTGAATTGTTGTCTTATGTCCCGGGTTCTTCATAAGCCCCAGGGCAAAAGAATTTCCCCTTTTAAAAATTCTATTTTTAAATCCCCATTTGCCAAATTTTAGGGATTCAAGAACCGTTTTCCCAAAATTTTTTGCTTTGGAGTAAAGTTTTTCAATAAAGACGGGAACCCAAAAATTTAAATTTTTTTAAAATTTATCTTTTGAACATGGGGCAAATAGAGGGGGTAAAGGGGCAAGGAGGGGGTTTTTGGGGGTTTGGGGGGACTAATAGGAAAAAAGGCACTGTTTCCCCGTTCTCCGGGCAACCACCCGGACCAGGGGGGTCAGGTTTCCCTTGGAGGACCATCAGGCCTGTAAACGTTTGGGCGGTTTTCTTTTGTGTCCCATTTTGAAGATTGGCGCCAATCGTTCTTCAGTGGTTAACACACCCCTTTATCCAGCAGTTTTTCCCCCTTTCCTTTTAGTTTAAGGGGACAAATGTCATCTTTACAGAGGGCCCAAACCCGAAGGGCCCAAAAAAGGTTTACCCAATTACAGGGGCCCCTCCAGATAATCCCAAAAATAAAAGCATTTTCCCTGACACAATGGGTTTTTTGGGGCAGAAAGGGATTTAAAAGATCAAAGGGAAACCAAAAAAGAATTGGCTTTGCTCTGATGCCCAACCCCGATGCCCTCAGGGAGGAGAAAAAAGCGGTCCGTGGGAGAAATCCCGACTGTCCGCAAAATTTTGGGAGTGCCCGTGGCTTTTTAGCCCCAACTTTAGGATGAGACTGCAGGGAAAAGGGGAAATTTACCTCTGTGATGACAAAAAGGATCCAACGGGGCTTTTCAAGGGAGCGTGGCGGGGCTAAAACAACGATGGGGGGGGGAGGAGGATGATGGGTAGAGCGTGGGGTTTCCGGCCGAGAAAATGAGAGGGGGGGTCGGCCCCAAGTCCTCACCCAAAACTCCCCCAGCCTTGGGCAGTGGTGGAAACGGGAAACCCGCTACTAGGTTTTCAACCTCAAAAAAGAACCCGGAAAATGTGAAGCCTTTGCCCTTTTAAAAAATCATTTTCAGGAAAAAAATCAAAATATTTAAGCACCACGAACATGAACAGGCAAATGCATGTAAAGCATGAATTGCTGTGGAAGAATCACTTGGAGAAAAAAGGCCACACAGTTCCTGGGCTTCCAACCACCGTGACATCTTCTGCCTCCTCCTCCTTCACCACTTCCAAGCCCAAGCGGTCCTCTGCTGCCGATGTGCCAGAGCAGCATGAACAAGCACAATCCCCAGTTCCAGACACTGTCAGCCGATTCCCACCACCAGCAACACAGTCTATACCTTCCCTTTCCCCCAATGGGACCTGCACGCCGTACAGCAGCCAGAACACCAGCCAGCATTCTGTGTACCAGGTGTGGGAGCAGAAGAAACGCTTTCACCCCAGCCATCCCAAAGCTAAAAGTCTGAGTGTTGGCATTATCTGGCTGTTGGCATTGGAAATGTTGCCTTTCCTCTTGGTGGATGGGTTCCGCCACGTCATGGCCCTGGCATGTCCTCAATATCAGATGCCGAGCAGGCATTTCTTTGCCAGAAAAGCTGTCCCTGCCCTGGGACATTGGTGAAGTGGCAGCAATTGTTGAGGAAAATATAGGCCCAACCTTGGCGCATTTCCTAACAGTATCTCATTTGGTGAGAACTTAGTTTTCCTGTTAGGGGTGTACCGGACAGAGAACAGTGCAAGTGTTTCCTGTTTCTTCCATGGATTTTCTGATTTTTAACTTGAGAGTGCTATTTCACCTTTCTCCCTTCCCACTACTCTGAGGGCGGAAAGGGGTGTGAAAGGACTGCTGTACCCCATATATCACTTCACCTGTGAAATGTGTTCCTCTGTCTGATTCAATTGCCTCAGGTACTCCATGCCAGAATATTACCTTAGACATCATTTTGTTGGCTGTAGCTCTTGCAGTGGCACTGGCCATGTGGTAGGCTTCAGGCCATCCTGAAAAGAGATCAATATACACCAACACATACTCATATACCCCCACTATTGGCAGCTGTATCTAATCAACCTGCACTCGCTGAAACAGATAGAGAGACATATGTTTTTGTGGAACCTTTACAGGTTTTCCTGGATTATGCAGAGCGTATGTAATGCAGGGCCAGATAAACATAATCACTGCACCCGACATACCCGATGCATAACACTCTTTTGTTATAATGTCCATCATAGCTTGTTTGGTTAAATGAGTCTATCCATGTGTGACTTGTGCCATTAATGGATACAATGCCCTAGGTAACACTATTCAAGTTCCCACCATTTGTAGTCCATCTAGAGTACGTGTACCTGCCCAAGTCCAGGCCTTTCTTTCTTCTGCATCTGCTTGCTGCTGAAAAGTCTTTAAGGCCTCGGGCATCACTGGGTCACTGCAAACCAATATGGCTTCTGTAGTCAATGTCACATTCCATGGCTGCATAGCTGCTTCCTTTGCGGCTGTGTCCGCCTTGCAGTTTCCTCGCACTTTTGGTGTTCGATCTGCAGTGTACATTATAACTTTAACAATTGCAGCTTTGGAGGAGAGCAGCAGGGCTTGCATCAGTCAGTTTATAGCTTCACCATTTTTAATGGCTTTTCCTGTGGATGTAAGAAAACTTCTAGCCTTCCAGATAGGACCATATTCATGGGCTACCCCACAGTCGTACCTCGAGTCTGTATAGACAGTTAGGGGGACATGTTTGAATGGGGCTGTGCCAGTTTTCTGGTGCACTTTGATCCAAAAAAAATGTATGAACAGGTGCCCTTAAAACATTGGCGCAATAAGTCCCTTGGTAATGCTCCAAAGACACTTTTTAGTGCACCAAAGATTAGCGGCATTCTGGGAGCGTGTTGCACCACATTCTTAGAAGGAGACACATTTATGATTCTTTGACACCAAATCTAGGTGCAGACATTTAGAACAGCCAGACCAAGTTAAAGGTGGTCTGTCTGAGCCAGACAGTTGTATTGCACTAGACTCCACCTGTATGTGTGACCTGCAGAAGAAGAGGTTCATACATTCTGGCGCATTCTACACTACATTAAAGTGATTTAGAACTGGCCTGTCAGCAACAGGATACCTCTTGTGCCGATACATGAGGGGGAAGTGACTCTGCCTTTATTACCTCGTGTTGTATGATGACCGCATATCCAGTATGGTACCCACCATCTTCTCCCAGGCTTCGTGAACCATCTGCAAAAACTCAATCAGGGTTAGCCAAAGGGACTTCTATAACATGTTGAAAACCTGATGTTTCCTGTTCCATCAGAGAGACACAATCATGATCAAGATACACTTCAAGGAGTTGTTCCAAATTCTTTACATTTAAGCTTGTCTCATCCCCCCTCCTCACTACTTAGCCCATCCTTCCCTCCTTTTGAATCTGGAGGAGATTACTTTTGAATCTGAGGAGCGTGGATGGTAACAGAATAATTTCAGAGGCTTTGTCAAACATTAGTGTTACCGCGGCCACTGCTTGTACACAAGAAGGGGAAGGTGTTATCCAGGTCAATTTATTAAAAAGCATGTAGCAGATGGTGCTATTTGAGATGAAAATGTCTAGAGGTTTGGTATGACAGGGGTTAATGCTATAGTGACCGCATTGATGGCTCATAAATCATGAACCAACTGATAAGTGGCAGGCTGACCGGGTTTATCTTAACCAATACCCCTGCTTCCAGAAGAGAAGAGATCTTCTGTGCAATGCTGTCATTTTGTGCCACAGTAAAGAGGTACTGTCTCAAACATGTGGGAGTACACCCAGATTTTAAATGGACTTCAGCAGGGGTACAGAAAGGAACTCAATGTCTGTCTTGGATGTGGCCCACAAAGAGGAGGTTACCTGCTTCTACATGAGTTTTTGATTTGGGGTTAAAGGAAGAATGGCTGAGCTCTGTACATAGTCAAGAGCAGCTAGTATGCATGCAACAGCATAATTATCTGCAGCTAGTTTTAAAGAGACAGTCCCATATGGGTGGTACTCAATGTTAGCATTCAGTGTAGCCAAAACATCAGCTCCCAAAAGGGAGGATGGACATTTTTCATTAGCCACAAAATGAGTGATAATGGTATCCTCACCAATGTGGCAGGAAAGGGGAACAGTTAAGTTACAATGAGTGTCATTGCCATCCAACCCTACAGCTGTAACGTAATTGTCAGAAAGCATTTCATTAGGTACCTATTCTTTAAGTATGACTGATCTGGCTGCATCCATGTCAATAACAAATGGCACAGATGGACCTGATACTATAGAGCATTGCAAATAACCCAGTTGACCGGACTTGTTTGGAACAAGAATGGGTAATACGGGTTTTCCCCCTTCCTAGGGCTGGGTGGCGGGAGGGGGTGGGGGAAGGGGGGGGGAAACCGAGGTTCCGGTCATTGGTTTCAAAATTCCCTGATTTTTTGGGGGTCTGCATTTTTTTGACATGAAAGAGCGGGTGCAATTTTAAAAATTTGAACTCCCCCGTGGGGTCCCTAAAGGGCTGGTTGACATGCCCTGTGGTTTTGTGGGGTTATCTAATTCAATCCCCCTAGCTGCTGTGCCAAGTGTTTCCATCTTCTCAGTACACCATGTAAGTGTACATATCTTCAACTTTTTCTGTATGAAAGGGTTTTTTGCCAAAATTTTACAATTGCTTGACAAGAAGTTTTTGTGCCACGGGACCTCCTTCATCTTAACCCAGGTCCGCCCGGCTGTGTCCCCCCCGATTTGTTCAAAAAATTCTATCCTTCTGTCTTTTCCTTTTTTTCTGCTCTTTAAACTTTTTTCTCCTTTTTCCCATCTAGGGGGCTTCAAAATTACCGTTTTCTTGAACCATACGTTTTTTTTTCCCGGTGTTAAGAGCCGGGCATTTTTTTTCTGCTAAAATTCTCAAAATTTGTCTTCGTGAACATCCTTTAAATATAACTCCTTCAGGTGCAGCTTAATCCAGCAGTAGCATGAAGGGGTGATGGGATGAAAAGGATCTTTTTAAGGGAAAAATTTGTCTCTCAGCTGACCTCTCTTCTTCGTCAATTCCAGGTATGCATTTTTGTGGAACACAAGTCTAAACATCCTCTCCATTTTTCCCGGGAAACTCCTGCTAAATCTGTCTTTATTAATGGATGCTTTTCTGTAAAAACTACAGGTCCCCCAACATCCTCCCTGCCCTTGGTAAATCCCCCTACTCCCTTTATTGAATGGGAATCATTTTTTTGTGGAATACGGGCCCAAAAATCCTCTCCATCTCCCTTGAAAACCCTCCTCCAATCTGGGTCCCCTTATTAATGTATGCATTTTTCTGTGGAAAAAAAACAAAATTTTTTTCAACATCCCCACCCAACCCCCTGTGTAAACCCTGCTACTGTCTCTTATTGAATGGTTCATTTTTCTGGAATACAATCTCAACACCTTCCATCTGCCCTGTGTAAATCTCCGCTATCTGTCTTTTATTAAATGGAAAGCATTTTCTGTGGAACAACAAGTCCAAAAAACCTCTCCATCCTGCCCTTGAAAAAATTCCCCGCTTTATCAACCTTTAAAGGAACACACTTTTGTTTCCACCGGGTAAGAGTACGGCTTGTATTTAAGCATGCACCCAGTCATTATGCTTTAGTCATTCTGTAAACACCCTTTTTAAGTGTAACCCCAAAGGTATGCAGCATTAAACCAGCATGAAACCAAAGGACCCAAAAGGTAACCAAGACCCCTTCCCCACTCCTCACTCAAAAGCCCCCAATATGCACCCTCTCTAAAATCTCCCCCTCCCAAATATCAAACCCTTTGTTCCCCTCAACACCCAAGGGGAAAAGGGATTCCTATCCCCTTTTTTCTGTCTTCCCCTCAACCCGACCTCTCTCTTTACCTCTTCCAAAACTTTAAGACCCCAAATACCCCCCCCCCCTACCACACCCCCCCCCCCCCAAACACCCCCCTCCCCCGCTCCGGGAACAACCCCCCCTGGCCCCCCTGTCACCCACGTGGGTTTCAGGCACCCACGACCACCCCGCCACACTTTATCAACCCAAAAACCCCAAAACCCCTCCCCACCCCCCTGCACCCCCCCATGCTGTAGCTCTTGGAAGCACTTTCTGTGTGCAAAAACTTCCTTACCGACCCTTCATCTCCCGCAATCAACCCTTCCTTTGGATAACAGAAACCGCGGCACCCTCACACAATTTCCCCCGTGCACCTCCATGGTGGGCCCATTTACCCACACCCCCGCCCGGCAGTAAACAGGCAGGGTGTCGGCCTTCTTTTCCCAGATACCTTTCCTTTCCCCCATTCCCCCCTTTCCTTTCCCTCCCCTCCCTCTTTAGGGCATTCTGTCCGCATCTACTCCCCCCCCAAACCTCCAAGTGGCTTTTTGTTACCGCCCCCCGGCCCGCCACCCCCTTTCCCTTTTCCACTTTGCTTCCTGGTCCTCCACTTTCTTTCCACCGACATCCCCACTATTATCAGGGGAATTTTTTAACATTCCAATCGATATACCCCACTCCACTCTAACAAACCCTGTCCACTCTCCTCTTCCTTGGGCCTCTCCCAGGGCCTCGGACCACCACACAGATGCCCAACACTGGCCTACTTCACCCGCCTTTTGCCCCTAAAAAAAACCTCTAAAACTCTCCTCTCCCTATATCAAACCACAACTTGCTCCCCCTTTCCCTCCATCACCATCCACCCCCCTCCTGCACCAAATCTAGTACACCCACGCAGGAACCTCAAAACCCAAACCCTTTTGCACTCTCTTGACCTTTTACACCTCTCCTACCATACCCTCATTTGCTGATCCAGGCAGCCCCCACAATCACAAAAAACAAATCACCCCCACCCCTATGCGGTCGCCCCTCCAACACAACAAACCCGAAAAATAAAACAAAAAACCCCCCGGGACACAACTCCACTAAACAACTGAGGCGATTTCCCCGAATTCAAATGCCGCTGAAAAAACCCGCTCCACCGCGATTTCCCCTCATATAAAGAATCATACACACATTTAAATCCCCACTACCTCACCCAAAAAGATTCCCTTCACGACCCCATATCCCCCTGTCCCAAAACCCCCCAGACAACTTTTTAACCCCTTTAAACCCTCTTCCCCCCACCAGCCCCCCCTTCCTATTCTCCCCTTAGCGAGATTTTTCAACTCACTTTCCATAAAAAATATATTCTCAGACAAAGCTTCATCCTGCAGTCCCCCCAGCCCACTTCTATTCCTGCGGTGTCCCCCCCACCCACCCTGCACCTGCTCATGACTATTCCCCCCTAACTTTCTTCTCTCCCCGGCACCCTGACAACCTCCTTTATTTGGCCAAATCGAACCTCACCACCTGTAGTCTTTTACCCTGCCATCCCCCCTCACCCGCCTTACGCTGTTTTCATCCCACCTCACCCTCACTTAAACCCTTTATTAAACCTCTGGTCTTCCCTTTCCTCCTTTAAACACGCTAAAAAACCCCCCCCCCAAAAAACCACTCTTTTACCCCCCTCACTCCAACTAGGGCCCCATCTCACTCTCCATTCGCCTAAACCCCTTTACAACACTCCACTTCAACTATCCCCCCATCTCTCCCCAACTCTCTCCTTACCGCTCCAAGGGGTTTCCCCCCCCACCACCCTTTTGAAAACCCCCTAAAAAAGTCACCAACGACCCAGCAATGCCAAAACCTCACGCCACTACCTGTCCTTTCCCCCCCAGACCTTTACTCTGCCTTGACACGTCGCCCTTTTACTCCCCTACCACCCCCCCCCGGGATCACTGACTTTGGGCCCCCCTGGATTCCTCTACTTTTATGATGGACATTCGTGTCTCCACTTTTCCCCTCCCCCCCCTCCCTCGCCGCTCCCTCTTTGGTGTCCCCCGGGGGCATTTCCGGGCCCCCTACTTTTTCTATCTAACTTTGTCGGGACCAAAAAAATCACCGGGTTTCAAAACCCCGTATGCTGATGAACCCCAACTCAAAATCCCGGCCCAGAATTTACCTTCCCTTTCTTCCCCGAATCCCGACTGCCATTCGTCCTTTTTTCCCTTTTTCTCCTCCCGTCTCCTAAAACTAAACTGGAAAAACGGGTTTTTTTATCTTCCCCCCTCCCCTCCATCCTCCCCCTATCTCTCTTCCTGTCAAGGCTACACTCCTCACCACACCACAATTCCCCTCTTGGGGTAACCCTTTTACTCCAATCTGTCCTTCAAACCACACATCCAAACCCTCACTTGCCTTCCCCTCCACCTAAAAAAAATTTCCCCAATCCGCTCATTTTTTAACTCGAAAAACACAAAAAGTGGCCATGCCCTCGTCATCTCACGCCTGACTATTGCAAATCCCTCTTGGGGCCCCCCAACTGCACCCCGTCCCCTCCAAACCGTCCTTAAATTGTGCCCTCTGATTCACCTCTCTCCTCGCTACTCCCGCCTCTCCCCTCTGCCCATTTCCCTTACTGGCTACCCCTTGCCCCCGGGGAAACCCCTTAAGTAGCAACTTTGCCACAAGGGTCCCATAAACCCTCCCCCTTTAAAACTCGCCTTAAAACTTAAATACCTCCCCTCAGCAACCTTTTCCCCTCCAAAGGCCTTTTCCCCCCGCTCTCCTCTTACACCTCCTCACAAAAGTTTCCCAAACTTCTCTGTGGTCCCCCCCATTTGAAATCACTGCCCCCAAAACCTCAGACTTTCCCCTCTCTCACAGTTTAAATAACCGAAAAACCTACCTCTTAGGATTGCCAATCAAATTTCCTGTTTCAGCCGCCCCCAAACAGCTGCCCCTCACCTTTGTCTCTTCACCCCCCCCTGTAATTGTAAACCCTCAAGGGGGGGGACCTCTCTCCCTCTTGCCAGTTGATAGTCACTTACTGTTACTTTGTAATTGTTGACCAATTTTATTTAAAGTACCCCCAAATGTACAGGCCCTGGAATCAAGGGCGCTCCAAAATAAATAAATAAAAAATAAAAATAATATGCTGCCAATTTTCCCCCGCTTTTTCCATTTTAGGGGGCCCGAATCAAGCACGCCTGAATAAGTCTGTCGGATGTTGGCCAATTTCGAGCAAAGGGCACAGGATTCAGGAGTGGGTGTCGGAGAGTTGTTATTAAACTCATGCCCTTGATGTCCCGGCACCATCATGGTGTCAGTCCACTGCAGTTGTTTCAGTGGGTTACTCACGGGGCACGAGACGGGGCCCAAACTCACTTTTTATGAGGATAAAACCCTTCTTCTCCGGTTTTGGTGCACCACAATTTTTAAACAGGGATTTCTAAATGGGATTTTTTCTGGCCACACCGGTGCAGATCCAACCGGGGGGACTGGGTTCTGCCCCCAAAATAGTTGGTTCTCGAAAAATATGGCAGTGGTGCTGTTTCTTACCAGTGCCAATTTTTTCAATTTTAAATTTTTGCCTCTTTACCCATTTTTTCCCCAGGCTCACTAACTCATATCCTACACCAACCCAAATTCCCTCTGCACTTTCCTCACTTCTTAATCCCTATCAAAGTTTCACAAAAAGTAAGTACATCCCCACTTTTTTTAAAAAATTGTATTACTTTCATGGGGGTATCATTGAAGATATGACACTTTGATACAAAGTAATGAGTCATTTAAAGTTTGATAAAGTGTAAATTTTGGTGTGCCCTCAAAAAAACCAGCACACAGCCCCCCTACTATGTCTAAACTGTGGCACCCCCATGGTGTCAGTGATGTTAGTGTTCAAGGTCTCGGGTGAATGGGGTGCGGGTGTTAAATTTTGGGTTTTTCCGCTCTCATCTCTAATGGGTTTCTGGGAATTCAGCAGGCCCTCATTTCAAAGAACTCTTGAGGATTGAAAAAAAAATTGTGCGTATTTAAAAAATGGTTATTTTTTTAAAATGCAAATCCCCGAAAATGAGCTGCGCACGGTGCCAAGACTACAGCTTTCAGACCACCCAGAACAGGCCTCGCCATGGTCAACCCAAAAATTGATGCTGTGCTCAGCTCATATCCAAATTTTCTTTCAAAATGCAAAGTTTTCGTTGCTTTTGCAAGATTAAAGGAGGGGGGTCGGCCCTTTCATTTCTCAGGCCATATGACACACACAGCATCAAACTGATCTGCATGGCTGTTGTCCCAGAATAAAGCCTCTTTTAAAGATGATGCACAAGAAAAACAAGAAGAGAAGACAAGAAGACTAAGGACATGGATTACTGGAACCATGTCCTGTGGTCTAATGAGACCAAGATAAACTTATTTGGTTCAAATGGTGTGAAGCGTGTGTGGCAGAAACCAGGTGAGGAATACAAAGACAAATGTGTGTTGCCTACAGTCAAGTGTGGTGGTGGGAGTGTCATGGCTTGGGGCCGCATGAGTGCTGTGGCTGTGAGAACTACAGTTGAGGGAACCATGAATGCCAACATGTACTGTGACATACTGAAGCAGAGCATGATCCCATCCCCATGGACACTGGGCCACAAGCAGTAATCCAACATGATACAACCCCAAACACACCTCCACGAAAACCACTGCCTTGATGAAGACTATGAGAGCAAAGGTGCTGGACTGGCCAAGCATGTCTCCAGACATAAACTCTATTGAGCATCTGTGGGGCATCCTCAAACGGAAAGTGGAGGAGTGCAAGGTATGTAACATCCACATGCTTCATGATGTCATTATGGAGTAAAAGAGGATTCAAGTGGCTGCAACCTGTGAAACTTTGGTGAACTCCATACCCAGCTTTTCCCCGATATATCCTTCCATATCCTGCTGCATAACGCTGGGGATTGCCGGTGGAGAGTGGGCTAGAATTGCGGAGGACCAAAGCCGAGCGGAAATCCCGGGAGAGTGCGACAGTGGCCAGGAATTTGGACCCGGGCGCAATCCTTGAGCATGGGGCCGCCATATTGCAGGAGCAGAGGAGCGTGGTTGGCACAGCTGCTGACCGTCCAGCCTGGGCTGAGCTCGGGAAAGCGCACCAGGGAGTCTGCCTGTGACCCGTGAAGGCGCACGGGCACGAAACAAGCCGCCAGAACATCAGAGCTGCTTCCCGCTTAGTTTTGTGGCCTGCTGTGGCGTGGCTGCGCCTCTGCACAGCAGAAGCACCGTGCTTTTCAGCGCATCAGCTGTCGGGCGGCGGGGCCGCTGAAGGGAGCAGCGGCGGGGAGGAGGAGAGGCGGAGAGGCCTGGTGTGGGGCACGGGAGTCCGGTGAGCAACACGGGAACAGTTAGTACGTCCCCAGACATTTTACTTTAAGCTGGAGCGGCACGGGCGCGCCAAACTTTCTAGCCCAGCCAGGGAAATAACACCAATACCCCTGGAATCTGGGTCTCCGAGTGCCGGGGAATTACTTTACTCCCTGCCCCAGCTCCTCCATTACAGCAGTGCCCTTTCTATCACCTTCTCCCAATACTGGGTTGCCCTCCTGGGTCCATCCAGGGAAGGGGTTAGCTGGCTTACTTTAATAATACAATAACAGGGCTTCTACATCTCCTGCTAGTCAATGCCGACATCTACTGCTCCCAGTGGGTTTTATAATTGACTGTTGCGTTACAATGTCCGAGAACACCGCATTAGTAGCTCTGTTATATTACCAGTTGGTGATATACTGCCCTGCCGGGCTTCCTGTGGCACAGAGCCAGACCGTGTGAAGATGGTATATGCCCACGGACGGACTGCCAACTCATACCTTCACTGGTGCCTACAGCACCATTGTATGATAGATCACCTAAACACCACAACAAACTGTTTAAATCCCTGGGGTTAGGGGAAATGTGAAGCAGTGGGGGTTTTATCAAACCGGAAAGGGCCCCCCTTTTGGGAAGTTACACCCCCTTTTATCTTTTTCCCCCTCCCCTGTTTGGGCCCGGGGCTGCTTTAAAAACTGTTTTTTGTATTTTTTCTTCTTAGGGCCCCGGGAAACCCGGGGTTCCAAAAATATGGAGAAAATGACAAGTTTTTGCCGGGGGGATAGCCCTTCACAGGCGGGGTTTCAGAATTCCCCGTCCAAAAGGGGGCGGAACATATTTAAGAGGAAATCCCAACGGGAAACCCCGAGTCCAGAAACTATGAAAGTTCTTGCCTCTATATACACATGCCAAGCGAAAACCCCCACCTCTTTGTATGAAGAGATTAAAAAACGACATCTCCCTGTTACAGCAAAGATGCCAGAAAACCAAGAGAGCGGTAACGGAGGGGGAAAATAAGCAGCACCCTGGAAGACCAATCCCTTCCCTTACCAAGCAATTTAAAGGAAAACGAAAGGAAAAATCACCGGCTTCACCACATTTAATGACCAGGGGGAAAAAGGGAGGAATGTAAAACCCTTTTAAACGGTCTAACCAGAGGGGGCAAGAGGGGGCGCCCTGAACCTTTTGGGGAATTCCTGGGCTCCACATAAGGCAAGGGGACAATTCTCGGGGTTTTGTTTGCAGTGAGAGGCCCTTTGGAAATTTTTTGCCGACCCCCCCCCCCCCCCCACCGGGGGCAACCCCCCCTACATTTCCCTACCCTAAACTATAGGGATAGAACTAAATGGGTTTAACGTTATTAAACGACAAAGTTTAAATTGGCACGGGTTTTTTTTGTTTACGGATTTTTTGATCACCCGATAATTTAGGTTAATAAACTGCGCATAATCTATTAAAAACAGCGCCATTTTTTTTGGGGCCCACGTCATTTTGGGCGGCCACAAATCACTTTGAGAATAGACAGGGGGACTTGGGGTTCGACGGTCATGGGCTGGATGTGTATTTTTTTCGATTGGGTGGAAAAATCAAAATGACCTTGGTTTTTTCATGAACACCCTTTCCCGTTCAAGATAGTGTGTTTTCAGTATCTCAAAGCAATAGGAAATTTTCGCTCTGCCTCGTGCAAACAGCTCACGAAATTTTCTAAATTTTTTCCCCAGAGAAAACTCTACTTTTTGGGTGGATCCTTAAACTTTGTTTTGATCAGAGATTTCAAATTTTTGGGAGTTAGGCAGAGAATTTTTTAAAAGGGGCTCTACCGCGGGAAAGTTTACGGGGGGTACAGGGGGGGGGGGGGGCCCTCGGCAAACAAGACAAAACTCTTTAAAGAATACGGGTATGTGCACCCAGACTCATGTAACATTGCATTTCAATAGCTTTATTATTAAAAGTTTTTTTATTTTAAATATTTCTTTGGGAAAGGGGGAGCCTGAAATGATATTAGGAAACAGCCTTTTTTAGTAACTTCCCGGGCTATTTGTTTTGTGTTTAAAAACCCCCACTTTTATTTTCAGTATACATTTCAAATAGGGGTTTTTTTTTTCAATTTTGCCCATTCCAGCTTTGGTGATAAGCCACCTTTCATTTAAAAAAGAAACCACAATTTTGTATCACCACAGGTTTTTATAGGTGGGCCCAAAAAAACCTTTTAAATTTTCCCCTATACATTGCAGAACGAAATTTTTTCATTTTGGGGCAGGCCAGCTTTGTTTGATTAGAGCCACCTTGCAGTTAAAAATTTAATCAGCAATTTTGTAGTCACCACAGGTGAATTGATGGGTGCCAAAAAACCTTTTTTTTACCCCAACATTTCAGAACGGTTTTTTTTCACTTTGGGGGGCCGGCCCCCTGTTATTAAGAGCCCCCTTGCAGTTAAATTTGAAAACAGCAATTTGGTATCACCACAGGTTTACTGAAGGGGCCAAAAATACCGTTTTTATCCGTATACAATTTTAGATACATGTTTTTTTTCAAATGGGGGGCCCGGCCATTTGTTTTAAAAATAGCCACCGTGCAGTTAAATTTGAAAAACAGCAATTTTTTTAGTCACCACAGGTTTTACTGATAGGTGCCAAAAATTTCCCGGGTTTTTTATCCGAAAACAAGTTCAGATACGTGTTTTTTTTCACTTTTGGCATTTAAGCTTTGTTGATAGAGTACCTTGCCAAATTTTAAATTTTAATCCAAACCCAAATTTTTTAAATCCCCCACAGGTGAATTATAAAAGGGGCCAAAAATATCTTTTATTTCCCCAAAACATTTCAGATACGTGTTTTTTGACTTTTTGGGGCAGGGCCAAACTTTTTTTGATAGAGCCACCTTAAATTAAATTTTGAATCCACAATTTTTTTAGTCACCACATTTAATTGAAAGGTGCCAAAAAAAACCTTTTTATCCGTAAACATTTCCCAAAAACGGGGTTTTTTTTTTACTTTTGGGGGCAGGCCAAGATTTTTTTTTGATAGAGCCACCCCTTTCAGTTAAATTTGAATACAGCAATTTTGTAGTCACCAAAAGGGAATTGAAAAGGTGCCAAAAATACCTTTTATTAAACCCCAAAAAATTCAGAAAACGTGGGTTTTTTTCACTTTGGGCGCAGGCCACTCTTTATAAACCCCCTTTCAGTTTTAAAAAAGAATACAGCAATTTGGGAGTCACCAAAAGGTGTACCCGATTTTGGGGCCAAAAATACCCGTTTTTATCCGTATACATTTCAATCAAGGTTTTTTTTTCCCATGGCGCAGGCCAGGTTTTTTGAAAAGAGCCACCGGCAGTTAAATTTTTAACACAGCAATTTGTAGCACCACAGGGGTACTGATAGGGCCAAAAATACCGTTTAATTTTCCGAAAAAATGGTTTAGAAACTGTTTTATTCACTTTTGGTCCCGTTCCCAAACTTTGTTTTATAAGGTACCCCCTTTCAAATTAAATTTAATCCAGCAATTTTTTAGTCACCCCCAGGGGAAATTTATTTGGTGCCAAAAATTTTCTTTTATTAATCCGTATACTTTTTGATACGTGTTTTTTTGACTTTTTGGGGCAAAGGGCCCGCTTTGTTGAAAGGGCCACTTTAAGTTAAAAATTTGGGAAACCAGCAATTTTTGTACACCCCCAGGGGAATTGATTTTGGTTCCAAAAATTTCCCCTTTTATTACCTTTTAAAAATTTTAAATAAAGTTTTTTTTTCACTTTGGGGACAGGGGCCCCTTTGGTGATAGAGCCACCTTGCAGTTAAATTTGAATCCGCCCAATTTTTTTAGTCACCACAGGTGAATTGATAGGTTTCCAAAAAAAAACCCTTTTTTTATTTCCCTTAAAATTTCAGATACGTGTTTTTTTTTACTTTGGGGCAGGCCCCCCTTTGGGTTTAAAAGCCACCTTGGGGTTAAATTTGAAACCACAAAATTTTTTATTTACCAACAGGTGAATTGATAGGGGCCAAAAATACCTTTTATTATCCGTATACATTTCAGATACGTGGTTTTTTTTTTTTACTTTGGGGGCAAAGGGCCCCTTTGTTTAAGAGCCACCCCTTTCAGTTTTAAATTTAATACAGCAATTTTTGGGAGTCACCACAGGTGAAAATGATAGGTCCAAAAATACCCTTTATTATACGTATACATTTCAGAACCTTTTTTTTTAAATTTTTGGCATCAAGCTTTGATTTTATAAAGTACCTTGCACTTAAATTTTTAATCCACAATTTTTTTATTTACCACAGGGAATTATGGGGCCAAAAATATTTTTTTATTATCCCTTTTTACCCTTTCAATACGTGGGTTTTTTTTACCCTTTTGGGGCAGGCCAGCTTTTTTTTGATTAAAAGGGCCCCCTTGCAGTTAAATTTTTTAATCCAGCAATTTTGGGAGTCACCACAGGGGAATTTATAGGTGCCCAAAAAAACCTTTTAATTTTCCGTATACTTTTAGATATGTTTTTTTCACCTTTTTGGGGCAGGCCCGCTTTTGTTGAAAAAAGCCACCTTGCAGTTTAAATTTGAAAACCCACAATTTTGTAAATCACCACAGGTGAATTGATAGGGGCCAAAAATAAACCCTTTTTTTATCCCCTAAACAATTTTAGATTTCGTGTTTTTTTTTTTTTCACCCTTTGGGGCAGGCCCAGCTTTGTTGAAGAGCCCCCCTTGGGGTTAAAATTTTTAAAACCCCAATTTTTAGTCACCACAGGTGAATTTAAAAGGTGCCAAAAATCCTTTTTTTATCCCTATACATTTCGATACGGGGGTTTTTTTACTTGCCCCACCCCGCTTTGTTGATAGAGGGCACCTTGCAGTTAAATTTGAATACAGCAATTTTGTAGTCACCACAGGGAATTGATAGGTCCAAAAATACCTTTTTTTTAAAAACCCTTTTAAAAATTTCAAAAACGGGTTTTTTTTACTTTGGCGCAGGCCCTTTTTTGATAGAGCCCCTTGCAGTTAAATTTTAAAACCAGCCCCAATTTTTTTAGTCCCCCACAGGTGTTCTGATAGGGGCCAAAAAAACCGTTTATTATCCCTATACTTTTTAGATACGTGGTTTTTTTTCCCCCTTTTGGTCCCGTCAAGCTTTTTTGATAGAGGTACCTTGCCTTTAAAAATTTTAATCCAGCAATTTTGTAGTCCCCCACGGTTTAATTTATAGGGGCCAAAAATATCCCTTTTTTTATCCGTATTTCATTTCAGATAAAGTGTTTTTTTGGACTTTTTTTGGGGCAGGCCCCTTTGTTGATAAGCCACCTTTCAAATTAAATTTTAATACCGTAAATTTGGGGAGTCCCCCCCACAGGTGTAAATGAAATTTTGGGGCCAAAAAATTTCCGTTTAATTATCCGTATACATTTTAGATACCGTTTTTTTTTTACTTTTTGGGCAGTCAAGTTTTTTTTGATAGAGGAAATTTGCACTTAAAATTTGAACCAGCAATTTTTTAGTCACCACAGGTGAATTTTATAGATGCCAAAAATACCTTTTATTATCCGTAACTTTCGATACAAAGTTTTTTTCCCCCTTTTTGGGGCAGGCCAAACTTTTTGATAGAGCCACCTTTAGTTAAAAATTTAACCCGGGATTTTGTAGTCACCCAGGTTTTAAATGATAGGTTTCCCCAAAAAAACCGGTTTTTTTTATCCGGAACAAATTTTAGATTTCGTTTTTTTTTTCACTTTTTGGTCATCAAGCTTTGTTGATAGAGGTACCTTGCAAAATTTTACAAATTTTTATAAAGAACAGAGGATTTAAACCCTAAATATCACGCAAAAATTTTAAAAACCCCCGGTTAAAAAAATAACTTTTATAGATTAAACTAAAATTGTACAATCTAGGGCCCCTATAAAATTTCCACACAAAACCTAATGATACACAAACTGTGTACTATCCGGCAGTGGAGTTTAAACGCCCGATAAAAGGGCGGCTCTGCTTGTATGACAATTAATTTTCACTATTTACGTGGGAAAACACCTTTTTAAAAACCCCGCACCCCGCGCGTTTCCCCCCCTACAAAAT
>JAODAL010063425.1:0-19240 GCA_025379985.1 Phyllomedusa bahiana
TTGGGGTTTCAGCCCAACCCAAATTTGGTAATGTTTATGGCCACTTAAAACAGCCAATGAACCCCCTAATAAAATTTTAAAAAATACTGTAAAAAGGGAAAGGGTGGAAACTTAAAAAAAATCTGTTACAATCCAAAATTTCATTTCAATCAAGAGCAAGAGCCGCCAACAGAGTGGATGAAAAAATCACTTTATAGGAAAAGATGCAGTATAACGGGGAAAATTAAATAGTTATTAAAATCAAAATTGCTGCTCTTTCAGAACTTGGAGCCCCGGGGAAAGGAAACCTAAATAGACACTGAAACACACTCAAAAAAATAAAGCTTGCCCAAAATTACAAGTTATAAACAAAAATTTTTTTATTACAAAACGTTTTTTAAAAATTTTTTTTTAGCACCTTCAGTCTTAATTTTAAAAGGGCAGATCAGCCCTACAAACTATTTTTTAGGCTCACTTTAATATTTTAATTTTCAACAGAAAATTATATAGATAATAATAAAAAGATAATACATAGATAAAAGATAGATTAAAATAGATGAAAAGATAGATAGTAGATAAATAGATAGATGGGAAAATTTTAGATAATAGATAGATGATACAGTATCCACAAAAGGGGAGTACACCCCTCAAATTTTTGGGGGGAAAAGTTTATTGTAATTTTTAGTGTAACTTTTCATTTATTATATCTTTTCTTTGGAAAACACGAAATATGACATTTTTGATACAATGTAAATAGTCAGGGGTACAGCTTGTATAACAGAAAAAATTTTTGTGCCCCTTTCAAAAAAAACTCAACACACAGCTATCAATGTCAAAACCACTAGCAACAAAAGGAAACCCCCCCTTTTGTGAAAATGAACAAATTGGGGCCTTTTTGGGCCCATTTTCCCTCTCTATTGTCATGTGATTTGTTAGTTTAAACAAGGTCTCTTTTTGTGAATGGACGACAGAAATTTTGGTTTTAAAGTTTTGGGTGATAACGCTCTCCCCCTCTCTCATATTGAAAGGGGAGAGTTAAAGATAGTGCGGGGAAATAATTTTTTGGGGCCCACTAGGTTAGCGATTGCTTTGGCTATCAGATCGTCGATTTTCCGATAGTGGGCCCCCGCTATCGATAATTTTTTTCGATAGGAGAAACGAAAATGAGCTTTTAAACCAATTAAATCTAGGGGAGAAAAACCCAACCCCTTTCATTATTACCCCCAAACAAGGTTTGGAGAAGCGAAATTAAACACCCACAACAGCCCAAAGGGGATACTTGCAAACATTTTAGAACACATTAGGTTAAAAAAGCCACAAAAAAAAAAAAAAAAGTCACAACCATTCACTATCCCCTGCCCTTGTACCACGGGGCCTGCCCTTAAACCTGCATCACCCCAAAAAATTAAAAAGCCCAAAGAAGGCATAAAAATTTGAACCACATCTTCCCTTTGAACTGGAAAATTGAATATCCCTGTCCTGGAACGCAGCATGACCCCCAAACCTCCCTGAAACCCCCCCAAAAAAAAATTTAAAAAAGGGGCCGAAAAAAAGGAAATTTTTCAACCCCCTTTTTTATTTTAAACCCTGCCACTAACATTTTCGGGTCCTGCACCCGCAAAATTGACCTTAAAACCCCTGCTGACCCCCATTTTTAAAAAGGGGCCGGAAAAAAGGAGTTTTTTCCCAAACCACCATTTTATTTTTCACTGGACTTTGGGACTAACCTGTCCGGGGCCACAGCTTGACCCCCAAACCTCTTTCCCCCCCACATTTAAAAAGTGCCGGAGAAAGAATTTTTAAACCCACCTTTTTTATTTTCCACTGGACATTGACAAATCCCTTTTCCGGGGCCACAACCCCATGACCCCAAACCTGCATGACCCCCACATTTAAAAAGTGTTTGGAAAAAAGGGAGTTTTCCCAAACCACCATTTTTAGTTTCACTGGACATTGACTTTTCCTGTCCGGGGCCCAAAGCTTTAGCCCCAAAAAAACCCATGACCCCCACTTTAAAAAAAATGCCGGAAAAAGGGAATTTTTCAACCACCATTTTTTTTTCACGGGCATTGACTATCCTTTTTCCGGGGCCAAAAGCATGAGCCCCAAACCTGATGACCCCCCACATTTAAAAAGTCCCCGGAAAAAGGAGTCTTTAAACCCACCTTTTTAAGTTTCACGGGAAAATTTGACAAAAACCTTTTCCTGGGCCACAGCATGACCCCCCCCAAACCTGCAAAAACCCCCATATTTTTAAAAAGGCGGGAAAAAGGAGTTTTTTAAAACCACCTTTTTTAATTTCACTGGAAAATTGACTATACCTTTTCCCGGGGCCCCCGCATGACCCCCAAACCTCATGACCCCCACATTTAAAAAGTCCCCCGGAAAAAAGGGAGTCTTTCAACCACCATTTTGTTGAACTGGACTTTGATATACCTGTCCTCCCCCAAAACAGCATGACCTGGGGGCCGGAGTTCCAGGGGGTGCGGTGAAACCCCGGGCTGGCGTCCGACATCTATTAACAACGCAGGTTAAAATGCCCTGATGACGCAGAAAACGAAAACTTCGTCTGAACCCAGAGTGGGGAAGGGGAAGGTGAGAACTCCACCTTCCCTGAACACAGTCAATACCTGGGTAGCGTTTCCCCCCTTTTTATGAGTTTTGGACCAATTGAGCTTCACTTGGAAAAACTGGTGGTTAACGCTCCTGTTACCCCCCAGGTGCCCTTTATTTTTGGGAAATTCCCTTTTTTCCTCATTTTACCAACGGGGCCTGGAGGAAAGGGCCCTTTTACTTTGTTCTTTTCCCCTTGCTCCATACCCCCAGGGTTCTCTGAATAACCTACATCTGGTCAATTTTTCCCCTGAAACCCCCCTTTGTAAAATTCAGGGGAATTTTTTTTAAAAAGGGTTTATTTTTTCATCAAGTTTTTTAGTACTTTAATTCAAAAAACACATTTTTAAAATAAAAGGGGAACCCCACATGCTTTGTTTCTTTTTTTTTTCATTGTATTAAAGGGGTTTGTTCAAATACAGGGATTGGGATAGCAAAGTTTAAAGAATTAAAAAAACAATTTTTTTGCAAAAAGTGTCCATTAACAGTTTTCCTCCCCTTTTCCCTTTGTTTCGACAGCACCATCACCCTTGAGCCCCCTTTTGGGAAAATTTGTGAAGAACAAATTTTTTGTTTAAAACAACTTTTTTTTAAAAATAACCTGTATTATATTTGCATGCCCCAACAGAAAAAACCCCCCAAAAAATTTTTCAAAGCTTGCCCCTTTTAAAGCCATTTTGGGTCAATTGTGAAAACAAATGCCCCTGTTAGAAAAAACTTTTTTTAAAGGAAAAGGACCTGTGTATAGCTGCATGTAAACAGAAAAAAATGCCCCCAAAAATTCAAAGCATGACCCTTGAGCCATTTTGGGGTCAATTGGAAGAACAAATGCCCTGTTAGAAACAACATTTTTTTTATAATAGGAACTGAAATTATTGCTGAAATTTAAAAGCAGCATGCCCCAAAAAATTTAAAAAAAGGGACTTCCAGCCAGGGTTTTAAAAATTGTGAGGGAGAAAATCCACTTAGAAGTCACATTTCTATTCCAAAGGACCAAAATTTAAATAGCTGTATCTCACAGCAAAAAATTGCCCCAAAACCATTGAAAAATTGCGAAAACTTCTTAAGATAAAGAAAATTAAAGGGAAAGGGTTTTTTGGTCAGGGAAACCCTTTGCTGTCCATTTTACAGTCTCCTCAAAAAAAACCATCAAAAAAACTTTTGGGGGAAAAGAGAAAAAAAATTGCAGAAAAGAAATGACCCATTTAAAAAAAAAGTTTTCAAAAAAGGAAACCATTTCTGTTTAAAAGGAAGGGAAAAGAAACCCGGGAAACCAAATGGGTGACCTGGGAAAATTTTGGGCCACAACATCATCAGAGACCCCCCTGCCTAAATTCTTTTTTATGAAATTCCCAAACGACCCACATTATTTTTGGGGAAACCCGGGATCTTTTTTGTCTGTAATGATTTCCCTCCAGCTGTCCCTGAAGGTCCGTAAATTTTATGACGCTGGCTGCGGGGGCGGGACAACACCTCTAAGGCGGACGAGCCATTTTGGGGCCAAATTCGCCCAAATTTGGGGATACCCAGAAGTCAAATTGGGGGCCCGGGAAAAACATAAAAAACATCGGTTTTTGGAGAACCGATATTTCTTGCCCCAATGATTTTAAAAGGTTTATCTCTGTTTTTTTGGATTGTGCCCTGCTTTGGCTTTGCTTTGGGGTGAGGTGGTAAACAAAGATTGCCAAGGTCACCCTTTAGGCTTCTGCCCCTTGCCTGCTGACCCCCGCAAAAACGCCTACTTGGCACTTTTAACTGCTGGCCCACCCCGTCGCTGATTTTTGTTCCACCCGTGACATTTGGGGGAACGGAAGCAGCCGCAACAGATGTCTCCATTTGATAAATCAGCAAGGTCTCCTTTTCCCTTTGCTTTTTTACCCTTTTTGGGGTGGGGGGGAAAGGGAAAGTGCGGTTTTTTTGTTTTGTCCCGGGGGTTTCCAAAGGAGGGGGGCCCACCCAGAAACCCGGGTTGTTCTTTTTGGGAGGCCCTTTAAATTTCCGAAAACAGTTGGAGGAAATGGAGCATCCAAGCATTTCATGTGAGAGATGGAGCCTTGTTTTCCCCCCAAGCCTCTGGGTCGAGGGGCACTAAAAATGATTTTCCCATTTTTCCTCCTCCGCCTCAAAGCCCGGCCAACCCCCTTTCCCCAAGGCAGGGACGGGGGTTAACATCTGTGCCCTAGGAAATACCTCCTCCTCCCCCCTCCTCCTCCGCTGCCCCCGGGGACAGCTTCAACACAGGCCCCCCCCGCCTGGGGAAAGATGCACCCGAGGGGCTGATGCGGGCCCCCTTTGGGGACTACTCGGAAAAACCCCAAACCCCTTTCCCAATGAAGCCCCATGAAATTGTAAACTGTCGGCCTTGTGAATTTTTAAAGGAGAAAAAGGCTCCGTGTCCGCCCCTGTGTCCGTTCCTCCCCCAACCCCTGGCCGGGACCTGTTGTTTTTAGGTTTCCCAAAGAAACGGGCCAGAACAAAAAAATCACCAAAAAACCAAGCAGGGCAAAGGGGATTGTCCCCCACTGACCATTTTTTGGGGGCTTCTTCCCAAAAATGGCAAGGATGGTTTCAAACTCTTTCACCCCTCCACTCTCGTGGTTTTTAACACCCCAGGTCTGACCCGTGCTTGTCAGGCCCGTTTACTTCGTACTGCGTAATGATTTGGGTGCCCTTTGCCCCCAACGCTGGGGGCATGTGGAAAGGGTTTGGGAATTCCCCGCGTGGGGGGGGTTGGGCCACCAACAATTTGACGGTTTACCGGGGGGGCCGAGCGACGCTGCCCGAAACCAAAACCAGGCGGGGCGTTTGCGGGGGCGAACGGCGGAATTGGGGGAAACCCGACCCGAGCCTTCTTTACAAAGGCCCGTTTCCCCAAAACCGGGGAGCTCTTTAGAAAATTCTGGACGACAAGGTTTCAAAGACTTTTTGCCAGGCAAAAAATGTTCCCAGCCTACCGATTTTTAATGGCGGCCAGCAGATTTTTTGCCCTTATCGCACACCACCTTGCCTGGGACAAGGTTCTTGGGCACCCACCCCGCGCCCCGGTCCTCTTTTCTTAGAGCCGTCCCAAGCTCCTGACCTGTGTTGGGCGGTCCCAAGGGAGATTAAAATTTTAAAACGGCCGGTTCTTTTGGGCACGTGAAAGCCACCAAGGGCCTTGGGGGAAAAAAGCCCTGCCCCCATCCCTGCTGTTTTGAAGAGCGTTCGCCAGCCTTAGGCCACCGGCACCCCCCCCGAGACCCTCCCCCACTCACCCATTTACTGTCACAGAGATATAGCGGCCTTGGCCGTGGGTTACTTTGTTTCCCCCTGTTCCCGGGGGTGAGATGGACTTTTTCCGGGCACAGATGCAGACAACCCGCTTGAAATTTAAATGACAAAGTGGCTGGCCAGGGGAGGGGGGGGGTTTTCTGGCAAAGAAATTTCCTGCTCCCATCTTTTAATTGGGGGGAAGGGGAGGGCCAAAAGACGTGCGGAAACCCTTTTGTGTCCACCAAGGAAAAAAAAAAAAAAAAAGGCCCCCCCAAAAATTTTCCCAAAGGGCCAAAAAAAACCTGGCAATGGGCCCACATCAGGCTTTTGGCTTTTTGGGATGGTTTGGGGGTTTAAAATGTTTTTTTCCCGGTTTTCCCCCCCCTGGAAACCCCGAAAAGGGGTGGCTCTAACCCGGCCGGTGTAAAGGCGTTCAGGTCGCAAAAATGGGGAAGGAGAAGGGAAGGGGGGTTCCGGGAGGGTTTGGGGGTTAAATCGGGGGCGAAAGGTGGGGGCTGAAGTGGAGGCTGATCCCCCGATCAAGGGCCTGAGAGACATGGGCAAAAATGAGGAACGCTTGGGGGGGGGTTTTGGGGGGAGGAGGGGGCGGGGACAGAGGGGTTTTTACCAAATTTTTGGAAGGCCCCCGGGGTCGGCCCGGCCTTTTTTTTGGGCCCAAATGTTCCCCCCATTTCAACCATGCATTCCTGCCTGTGACAAACATTTTGGGGGTGGGTTTTTCCACTTTAAGGGTTTTTTGCCCCTACTTTTTGCCCTTTTTCGGCAAAGGGGGGGCAAAATTTAACCCTTTGCTGGGGGAATCAGAGGGTTTGGGTCAAAAAAAGGCCCCGGCTTTAAAAGGTCCTGGACCTTTTTGACGGCGATAAGCGAGGAGGGGGGGTTTGCGCTGACCGGGGCCGGGAAACATATCAGCGGACCTTTTTGCGAAACCCCCCCTCTCCCCTTTTTTTTTGGGGGGACCCCGGTTTTTTTGACAAATACCCCCCCGTCTTTTTCCCCCCCTCCCCTGATTAAGCGCTCACAAGCAAAAATTTTGGGGGAAAAGGACCAGGGTGGATCCGCAATGTTTGTAATCATCATCATCCCTCCCAAAAAAGGGGACTTGGCGTCCCGACTTTTTTGGGATCCAGAAGCTGCGGGCTACAACAAGGGGGACTGCAAGGGGGTTTTCCGACCGCCCGTGATTTTTTGGGCCCAATTTAACCCGGGTTCCTTCACCCCCCTCGATGGCATCTTTAACCCGGGCGTTTAGAGCAGACAAAAACAACCTCTTGATCTTTTAACAAGCCTTCGACCCCAAACCGCATTTTTTTCATCAAAGATCTTCAGACAATGGTTTTTTCCACAGTGGTTTGGGGGAAAAGATTTTAAAAATTTGGGCTGCTTCCCTGTTTTGGGCGGGGCTGATGATGCTGATGACGACCCTTTGTGGGCCCTTTACGGGGGGACAGGGGGGTAAACCTTTCTAGATGCAGGTTACATTAACCACTGAAGGGGCAGAAATTTGGGGACGATGTTTTGTTTTCTTTGGGTTCACAGGGGCCCCACCCAGCGAAAGAAGGCCTGAGGGTTCCCCGCAACTTTACATCCCGCGGGAAGGCTTTTTGTCCCCACCCCCTGGAAGGACCAACCCCTTTCCCCGTACCCCTACCTCCAGTGCTACCCCCCCCCCTTTGCTCGCTTTTCCCACCCCGCAAATTTGGGGTCCAAGGGGGGCCCAAAATTAAAAAATTTGAGAATTTTTGGGGAAAAGTTTTGGAAAGTCTCTTATTAAAAAACGGCAAAAACAAGCTATTTTCCCCAAAACCCCCCCCAATCAAAACAAAATTTCTGAAATTTAAAATATTAAAAATGGGAAGGTGTCTAATTTAAAAAAATTTTGGGGCTGGGCAAAAGTCCAAAAAACAAATATCTGTTTTTTGTTTTTGGGATAATAAAAGGGTTTTTTTGCACCTTTTTAATTTACCTTTTTGGGGGAATAAATAATTGCTGTTTTAAGATTTTTCGTAGATTCTAGCGTCAATGAACCCTACTTGGGGGCGCAAAAGGGGCAAAAAAAAACTAACGTTATGTTTTTATATAAAAACGTATTTTTTGCACCTTTCAAATTTACCTTGGGGAAAATAAAAATTTCTGTTTTTTAAAATTTACGTAGATCTGGTCAATGAACAGTAAATGGGTTCGCAAAAGTAAAAAAAAACCTAACTTTAGTTTTTTATATAAAAAAACTGTATTTTTTGCACCTTTTCAATTCACCTGTGGGGAAAATAGAATTGCTGTTTTTAAAAATTTACGTAGAAAGCAGCGTCAATTTAACAGAAATGGGTGCGGGAAAAAAACAAAAAACACGTTTACTGGGTTTTGTTTTTGATATAAAAAACGGGATTTTTTTTCACCTTTCAATTTACCTGTGGGGGAAAATAAAAATTGCGTTTTAAATTTACGTAGAAAAACCCGCGTCAAGGAAAAGTAGGTTTCCAAATAAAAAAAAACGTAAATGTTATTTTTTTTTATAATAAATGGGATTTTTTGCACCTTTTTAAATTTACCGGGTGAATATAGAATTGCTGGGGTTTAAAAATTTCCTAGAAAGCGCCCTCAATGAACAAAAAGCGGGGTTCAAAAAAATCCAAAAACACGTAACTTGGTTTTTGTTTTTGATATAATAAAAAGGTATTTTTTTGCACCTTTTCCCAAAACCCCTGTGGTGAAAATAGAATTGCTTTTTTAAGATTTACTAGAAAGCTTTCGTCAATTAAAAGTAAAAGGTTGCGCAAAAAATCCCAAAAAAAACGTTTAAATGTTATGTTTTGATATAATAAACGGGGATTTTTTTTACCTTTTCAATTCACCCGTGGTTTAATATAGAATTGCTTTTTTAAAGATTAAAGTAGGAAAGCCCGGGGTCAAAGGGAAAATTTCTTTGGGGGCGCAAAAAATCAAAAAAAAACGTAAATGTTATTTTTGATATAAAAAACGATATTTTTTTGCACCCTTTCAATTTACCTGTGGGGAATAAAGAATTTGCTGTTTTTAAATTTACAAAAAGCTCGCGTCAATGAACAATGCGGGGGTGCAAAAGCAAAAAACAAAAGTAACTTTTTTATTTTTTTGGGTAAAAAAAACGGTATTTTTAGCACCTTTCAATTCCCCCGTGGTGAATATAGAAATTGGGGTGTTTTAAGATTTAAATAACTCTTGCGTCAATTTAACAGTAAAATTGGGGGGCCAAAAATCCCAAAAAAAACGTAACTGGGTTTTGTTTTTTTTTAAAATAAATGGTATTTTTTTTTTTCACCTTTTTAATTCACCTTTTGGTGAAAAATTTGAAAATTTCTGTTTTAAAAATTTACGTAAATGCTGCGTCAATACATTTCTGGGGATCGCAAAAGTCCCCCAAAAAAAAAACTAACTGGTTTTTTTCCCTACGGGAAAAAACAAAATTTTTTTTTGGGAAAAACCCAAACCCGTTCCCGACTACAAATTTCTGGATTGTAATTTAAATTTCAAGGGGGGATATAAACAACAGTCACAAAAAATTTAAAAAGAAAAACCTATCTGAAATGTATCCGATTTAAAAGTGGGGGTTTTGCCCTAACAAAGAGACCCCGCGTTTCTAGAAATGAAAATTTTTCCAATTTAAGTTCAGGGCGCCCAATACCAGGAAAAATTTCAAAAGCAAACTTTAATAATAAAAAAAATTTCCCCTACAATGTCTACACTAATTCCCTTGGGTGAACTTTTTTCCAATGTTCTTTTTTTAAAATAACTTGGGCTGTGGTTTTTTCCCCCCGGGGGGGGGGCCCCCCCCCCCCCCGCTCCCCACCGCCCCTTTAATTTACAAACGGTTTGATGCTCCCCCTTAAAAAATTTTCTAGCTAACACATAAATTCTTCAAAAACTCTAATTTTTAACCCAAATTGGACGGTCACACTAAAAGTAGAGGTTTCTCTGTGCAGAAAAAGACCCAATTTCCTGAACTGTTTGGCCACAACAGAGCGCGGGTCCTTTTTCCCCATGTAAAGCTGAAAGACACTTTAAAGGGTGAAAACCCGGAAACGCTGTTCTATTTTAAAACGAGTCTTTTGATTTTTTATCCAGGGCCCAATTTGCAACCATAAACATCCCAGTCATGAAGTTGCCACACAGTCCCCCCTGCCTTTTTCTGTTTAAATTTATTTCTGGCCGCCAAAATTCAGGAAAAACGCCGAAAAAAAAGGCCCCGATCTTAAAAAGATGATGCTCAGATTTTAACCTTTAAAATTTTCGCATGATCTGGAAAATTTTATCACCAAAAAAAACCTTGCCGATTTCAACTTTGTCGATAAAAATCGCTCAACACTAGTATGTTCACATGGTGTTTGTGAAATACGTATTTGGGTATGTACTGTATTACGTACTGAAATACATACCCAAATACGTATTTAACAATGTTCTAGTCATTTTTCAGTGATTTCAATGTAAAATACATATTGTCGTTCAGACGATACGTATTTTACATACGTTATTGTACTGCATTTTATGGATCCATACAAAGAATTGACATGTCATTTCTCAAACCTTTTTACGCATTTAGAAGTCAATAGAAACAATAGGGGTACATTTTTGCAGTCTAGAAAACTTATCCAAATACGTATCAGGCTTTGTGGTATGTATTTGGATACGTTTTACGCAATACGTTTTATGTATTGTAAAAATATATACAACATGCAATGTACCATACCCTTATTATTGTTGATGATTATTATTCGACCAAGATGAAATCGCAAGGTTTTTTATGGTGGGATTCGAATTTTTAGATCATGCGATATTAAGCAAAATCAGTGCATCATCTATTAAGATCGCGCCATTTTTCGGCTCTTCCTGAAATTTTGGCGGCCAGCCAATCAGATTACAGAATACGAGTCAGTGAGATTGTGTGTGTGAACGTCATGACTGGTATGTGGTATGGTTGCGATTGGCTGGAAAAATCACATGACCCTCGTTTTACTAGAACAGCTTTCCTGTTCGCCCAGTGGTCTCGTCAGCGTCTCATAGGAGTAGGACGTGGCGCTCTGCCTGTGACCAAACAGCTCAGCGAAATTATATCTATTTTCTGCATAAGCAACCTCTACTATTAGCTGTGATCCTTACAATTTAGTTAGAATAGAGATTGGAAGATTTTATGTAGTAGTAAGAATTTTAAAAGGAGCATCTACCGCTGTAAATCCACGGCGGGAGCGGGAGGAAGGGGGGCCCGCAGGCGAAACAGACAATCCTATAAAGAACACGGGATTAAAGTTTCACCAAGACTTAGAGTAGAACATTGCAACAGAGCAATAATCTTTATTATTAACATTTGCTATTTGAAATATTTCCTGGATATTTGGGACAACCTACTGATAATAGGATACACATCATTTCTAGTAACTGCAGGCTCTGTGTTAGGTGCAAAACTCCACTTTTATTATCTGTATACATTTCAGATAGGTGTTAATTATTCAATTTTACCCATTCCACCTTTGTATCATATATCCACCTTGCTCACTTAATATATTCTGAAAACAGCAATTTTATAGTCCACCACAGGTGAATTGAAAGGTGCAAAAAATACCGGTATAATACGAATACATAACAGTATACTATTTTTTTACTTTGACGCACTAACAGCTTTGTTCATGCACGCAGCTTGCAGCATGTAAATCTTAGAAACAGCAATTTTATAGTCCCCCACAGGAGAATTGAAAAGGAGCAAAAAATAAAATTTATTATCCCCGAATACAATTTCAGAACGTGATATTTGACTTGGCGCAACTACAGCTATGTTCATTGACACACTTGCTCGTAAATCTAAAACAGCAATTTTATAGTCACACAGGTGAATTGAAAGGTGTAAAAAATACAGTTATTATCCAAATACATTTTCAGATACGTGTTTTTTTTGACTTTGGCGCACTACAGCATGTTTCATTGACCAGCTTGCACGTAAATCTTAAAAACAGCAATTTTATAGTCACCACAGGTGAATTGAAAGGTGCAAAAAATTACCTTTTATTATACTAAAACATAACAGAAACGTGTTTTAATGCACTTTTGCCCCCAGTCCAGATTTGGTTTGATAGAGACACCTTGCAGTTTAAAGTTGAATCCGCTATTTTGTTTGATTAGAGGGATTTGAGAATAGCTGTGATTTGCCGTCTTTTAATAAGAGACTTTCCAAAACATTCCATACCTTCTCAACATTATTTATTTTTCAGAACATTGGAGCGAAATGCCAGGTGGTAAGCGAGCAAAGAAGGGGGGTAGCACATGGAGGTAGAGGTACGAGTAGAAGTGCACCTTCCAGTGCTTGCGACAAACGCAATTGCCAGCGGAGCGTCAGTTGCAAGGACCGTCAGGCCCTGTCATCGCTGGGTCAGGCCCTGTGAATCTTAGAAACGAACAGCGTCGCAATCTGTCCTTCAGGGTTATGCAACCGTAATCCAGCAGTCTTACCTCCTCGTCCTCGCCATTTACGGCCGACAAATGATCGTCATCAAGCATATCAGCATCCGTCCAACATGAAGCAGCCCAAATGTCAACTTCGTGTACCCACCACTGTGGATAATCCATTTGTCTGAAGACCTCTTTGAACGACAAAGATGCGGTTGGGGTCAGAAGGCCATGTTAAAACGATCAAGAGGATGAATTAGTCTGCTCTGCGCCCAGTTTACTGATGCCATCAGCGAAGAATAAGAAGCCTGTCAATCGGCAAAAATCCGTGCGGTCCAACACCTTCAGGCCCTCTTGCTTGTAGCCCGCATCTTCTGGATGCAGAAAGTCAGGACGACCAAGTCACCTGTGTTTATGAAATGATGATGAGAACGACACTTTGCGGATCCCATCGTGGTCTTTTCCGGCAAATTTCTTGCGTGCGCTTTCATCAGTGGATGAGGAGGAAACAAGGGGTAGTGTCAATAAGGGTCCCGCCGCCACAAAAAGGGGAGAGGGTGGTCCGCAGAAGTCCGCAGATATCGATACCTCCGCCAGCCACGGTCAAGCGCAAACCACGCTCCTCGCTTAATCGCCGTCAAAAAGGTCCAGACCTCACAAGCCTGAGCTTTCTTGAGTCAAGCCACTGATTCCACCCCAGTGATGTCATATATGCCGCCTTTGCCGTAAACGCATAAGTAGAGGCAAAGAACCTTAAGTGGTTAACCACCACAAACATGTCTAGGTCCACAAGCAGCGAATGCATGAGTAAAATGGAGGAACACTTGGCCCAAAAAAGGCCAGAACCGACGTCCGGCGCCTCCAACCACTGTCACACCCTCTGTTCCCGCCTCCTCCTCCTCCGCCAACCACTCAAGTGTTCCTCAGCTGCCCATTCCTCTCAATCATGATCAGGATCAGCCTCCGCTTCAGCCTCCACCTCGTCGCCCAAGTAACCACCAGCACCAACAGAGACCCATCCTACCCCTTCCCTTGCCACAGTTGGACGACCTGCATGCCGTACAGCGCCATCTAGCAAGCCACCTTCTGTCTCCAGTTTGGGAAGCAAAGAAACACTTTTAACCCAAACCAGCCCAAAGCCAAAAAGCCTGAATGTCGGCATTGCCAGCTTTGGCCTGGAAATGTTAAACCTTTTCTGTCTGGTTGACACAGATGGGTTTCCGCCACGTCAAGGCCCTTGCCTGCCCACAATACCATATGCCGAGCAGGCATTTTTTTTGCCAGAAAGCCATCCCTGCCCTGGCCAGCCACGTGTCCATCTAAAATTTCAAGCGCATTGTCTGCATCTTGGCCTGGAAAAGTCCATCTGACCACCGACACATGGACTATAAGCACACGGCCAAGGCCGCTATATCTCCTAGTAACAGCTCACTGGGTGCGCTGGTGAATGTCTCTGGGGTGACGTGCTCTCTTGGTTTTCGCGGCGCACAGTCTCTTCAAAATCCGCAGGATGGTGCAGGGCCACTTTGCCCAAGGTCCATCTGGTGGCATCACTGCCCAGAAAACCAAGGCCGTTTTTGAAATTAATCTGTCTTGAACCATCCCCCACACAGATCAGGAGCTGTGACGGCTCTCCGCCACGAGACCCGAGCGCTGCTTGGTGACAAGACCTTGTGCCAGCAAAGTTGTATGCGATAAAACGGGCGGAAATCTGGTGGCCGCCCTTAAGATCGGTAGGCTGGAGCACATCCCTTGCCAGGCACATGTCATGAACCTGGTCGTCCAGAAAATTTCTAAAGAGCTACCCGGTCTGACTGCCGGCTGAAGAAGGCTCCGAGGTTCTGAGTTCGCACTTCCCGCCGTTCGCTCAACCCTGCTTCGGTCCGCCTGGCTGCGTTGCAGCGTTCCGCTCGGCCTCCCTGTCAACCATCTCATTGGTAGACCGTGGCAACACGCTTGGAATTCCACCCTCCACATGCTCCAGCGATTGTGGCAGCAGTGCCAATGCCATTATGCAGTAACGAAGTGAACACATAGCCTGACAAGCATGCGGTGCGGACCTCGGGGTGTTGAGCCAACCGAGAGTGGAGGCAGGTGAAAGAGCTCTGCACCATCCTTGCCAGTTTTGAAGAAGCCACCAAAAATGGTCATGCGGACAATGCCCCCGACAGCATGAGCATTGTGGCATCTTAGGTTTCTGGTAACGATCGTTGACACTCTGAAACAACAGTCCCGCCAGCGACGGATGAGAGATGGACACAGAAGCGGACACGAGCCTTTCTCTCCGTCAAAATCCTCAAGGCCCGAGCAGTTTCACAATTCACATTTCATCGAGTCTCATTAGGCATGGTTCGGGCCAGAGCTAGTGCAAGGTGCATCATCTCATGGTGCATCATCTCAGGCAAGTTCAGGGCTGTGATGAAGCTGTGGCCGAGGCAGCGGAGGAGCGAGGAGGGAGGGTATTCCTAGACACCGTGTTACCGACCATCCCTCCTTGTGAAAAGAGTTGGCGTGAATTTGAGCGGAGGAGGAAGATGAAGAAGACAGTATGCTAGTGCCCCTCGACCCAGAGGCTTGGGAAATCAAGGCTCCATCTCTCACATGAGTGCTTGGATGCTCCATTTTCCTCCAACATGAATCCAATACCTCGCATTAAGGCCCCTCACAATGACATCATTACTGGTGGCCACCACTAGATCCCGGTACAAAAACAAAATTCAGCAACTTTCCCTTCCACCCATCCCAATAAGAGTAAAAATGCAGGAAATGGAGACCTTGCGATTGATCACAGGAGACATCTGTTTGCGTCTGCTTCATCAACTTCTTCAAATGTCACGGGTGGAACATCACAGCGACGTTACAGCAGCAAGTGCACCAAGTAGCCGTAGCGGCAGCAGCAGCAGCAGGCAAGGTGGCAGAAGCCTAATGGGGTGACCTCTGGCAAAATCTCTTATTATACCACCTTCACCAACGCATGCAATGCAAGGGCAAACATACAACACCCAGAGACCAGCTTAAGAATCAATGGTGGCAGACTATCTGCGGTCTCAACCACCGATGTTTTTGTATGTGGTTTCCGACCCCAATAGACTTCTGGGTAATCCAAAATGGACGAAGGGCCCGAGCTGGATCGCCACGCCATGGAGGTGTTGTCCTGCCAGCAGCCCAGCGTCATATCTGTGCGGACCTTCACACAGTCCGGAGGAGTCATTAGAGAACAAACGCATCCGTCTTTTCCACAGATAATGTGGAATCGTTTTGCCTTTCAATCAAGATGAAATCAGGCAATGGATCCTCTATGATGTTGTGCCCCAATTGCCCAGTTGTTGGTCTACTTCACATTCCCTCCACAACAGAAATGGTCCTCTTGAAAAACTTATTTTTAAAATGATCATTTCTTACTTACTGCAATTTTTATTCTCAGTTCCCAACCGTTCATTTTGCTGGTTTTTGCTGTGGAGGAGAACTGTCACAAGACACCAATTTTTCATACACAATCCATATCATTTACTTACTTTCATCTTTAGAATTTTTCGCATTGTCCAATGGTTTTGGGGTCATGTTGCCTCACAATTATAACAGTGGCTGAGACGTCATCTTTATAGTTGTTTGGGGTCATGTTGCTGTGAGATAAAGCCTATAATCATGGTCCCTTTGGAACAGAAATGTGCTTCTAAGTGGCATTTCTCCCTCACAATTTTTAATGAGTGCTGAGAAGTCATTTTTATAATTTTTTGGGTCATGCTGCTTTGAAATGCAGCAATACTACAGCCTATTCTATAAAATGTGGTTTCTAACAGACATTTTGCGTTCTTTCACAATTGTCAAAGAGTGGCTCAAGGGTGATGGTGCTGTCAGAAACAGGATAGGTAGGACACTGTTAATGGACCACATATTGCAAAATGAAATTGTTTTGCAAGATCTTTAAACATACAACAATCCCTGTATTTGAGACAAACCCATTTATATAATTAAAAAAAAGAGAAACAAAGACATGGTGTGATTCCATCCTATTTTAAAAATCGTGTTTCTAGACAATAAACTACTAAAAACTTGCATATGTACACAATTAGCTGTTAAAAAAATTCCTCTGATTTGACAAGGGAGGTACAGGAAAACTTGACCACTGGAGGTTTTCAGAGGACCATGGAAAAGTATGGAGCACGACAGAGAACAAAGTACAGAGAGAGTAAAATGAGAAAAAGAATGCCAAGAAAAAGGGCACCTGTGGTAACACCAGTATTCCCAAGTGGAAGGCTCAATGGTCCCGCACTCCATACGGAGTGCAGCGCTACCCAGTCTTGACTTGTGTACTGAGGAAGCTGGAGTTTCTCACACTTCTGCTCCGCACTCCTGCATCAGCACGACAGTTTTCCATTGCTGCGTCATCAGGGCATTTTAAACTTGCGTGTTTAAAAGATGACGACGAACGCCAGCCCTGGGCTCTCACCGCACCCCACTGTAACTCCGGCACCTGGTCATGCTGTGGCAACAGGACAGGTATAGTCAATGCCAGTCAACTAAAAAAATGGTGTTGAAAAGACTCCGTTTTTCCCGGCACTTGGCGCCATTTTAATCTGGGGGTCAGACAGATTTAATGGTCATACAGCGGTCCAGGACAGGTATAGTCAATGTCCCCAGTTCAACTAAAAAGGTGGTTGAAAGACTCCTTTTTCTCCGGCACTTTTTAATGCTGTGTGTTATGCAGGTTTTTAGGGTCATGCTGCTTCCAGAAAGGGAATATTCAATTTCCAGTTCAAGTAAAATGATGGTTCAAATAATACTGCCTTCAGGCAGCTTTTTAACTTTGTGATGATGCAGGTTTAAGGGTCTTGCTGTGGTACAAGACAGGGATATGGAATGTGTGGACTTTTTTTCTTGGCTTTTATAGCCTAAGTGTTTGAGCCTAAGATGTAGTCAGAATCCATTTGACTGTTGTGGCTGTTAATTTCCAGCTCTTCAGCCCTGTTTTGCTAAGGAGTTGTTGCTCTCCCATAGACTCAATGGTCATCGGAGATGATCCGACTCGACTATCGAAAAACCTTATCGATGGTGGCCGACTATCGACTATCGCCCGATGTCGATAGCCAACGTAATCGCTCAACACTAACCCTTATACTGTCATTTTTTATGCAATGACCCTACAGCCCCCTTTCAACAGTTTCGTACGAACGCTTCAATATCCCTTTTAACAGGACTTGTGATCAATTACAAAATCAGCTGTCCATATCCATATGTGACACTGTTACATTAATTCCATAATTTTTTTTCCTATTTCCTCATGTTCCTCAGCAATCACTGTCATCTCTTTCATAGTGATCTTGGAACTATTACATTATATCACAGGATCATGCAAAGTTCGCAAAGTGCAGCACCTACAGACCAGAGCCAAATAGAAAGGACACAAACACTACAGAAGAGCCAGTGGGAATGAAGTTTACACCTAGTGAGATTATGTAATTGAGGTAAATATGTCATATTTGCAGGTGGAGAGAATGTATAACATTTTTGTGTTTTTGTCATGTAACCTATAGGCCTTGTCCCCACGGCACGGGTCTTCACCCAGTTTTTCAGACGGTTTTTAGTTTTGAAAACCGTCTGCAAACCAGGTGGAAACTTTTAAGACGGACTCTATGGAAAACCCGCGCAGCAATCCCCACTGCACAGGGTTTCCGCCGGCGGTTTTTCAGACCGCCAGCCGCCCAAAAAACATAGAACATGTTCATTCTTCCGTCCAGTTTTTGGACGGCAGAAGAACGTCTATGTGAAGAGGAGGGCATTTCTCCGCTAATTGCGGAGAAAAGCTGTCCCCCCGCAGCCGTGTGCACGGCCACAAAACAGTACAAATAAACCGATAAACCGATAAACCGACCGGTATTTGTCCTGTGCCATGTAAATGGCCCATTAATTTGTTTGTTTACTAACAACAACATTGCTACTCAGCCTGATCCAATATTGGTTCTTTTTGTGATCCAAATTCGACATGGGCTCATGGTTCTCTGTTATTCTTCTCTAGGAGCACATCACGTTATAGTGTGTCAAGTGTAAAGTGAGCCATGGACAAGTCAAGTCAGAAGTGACAAACCTGGCTGTATACTTCAAAAGCTCTGATCAACTTACTTGGAGGGACTGTGCTGAATTAGAGAGTTAAAAATGCATATCCCCCACCTCCATTATTCATTAGAGACTTAATTTGGCGGGGTGTTAAATACTTGAGACATAAATTCATTAACTACTGGGAGACAAATCACATTTAAAGGGGTTGTCTCACTACATTGATTCTTCTCACCTCAGTCCTGTTTTCTTGGTTTCACTTTGAATTCAGGGGATTGTTTACTGGCTTCCACTTCCACTAAGTTGCAGTAGAAGCCAGGTCTGTAGCTATAGCAACCAGTGCTGGCAGCCTATCATGATAAATCAAACAGGTCTGTAGCTATAGCAACCTGAGGAGCTGATGTAGCCCATCCAAGAGGGGATATCTCAGAATAGGTAGGACACTGTTAATTGACATATATTGCAAAGTGACTTGTTTTTGCAAGATCTTTAACATAAAGAGCAATCCTTGTAGTGAGACAACCCCTTTAAGTTTTCTTTCTTGTTTTAATGTGACTGGAGGGAGGGAGGGTAGGGGGGGGGGGGTTACAGGCAGGTAATAACATTTTCAACCAAACAATAAAATATGGCATCTCTGACCACAGTCTCTATGGCTATTCAATCCCCTGAGACATAAAAATCAGATCCTCTGTGTTTAGGATGTCAGCAGTAAAGCACACATCTGTGAATCTGACTTCAAGATGCTGTTCTAACAATCACAATCTGGCCTCACCTTGATCTCTTTTTATCTTCCAATTTAAACAAGCATTATACAGATCTGTGCTGTGAGTAACATTCCAGGCAGGAATGAGTCTTTTAATACTCCAATCCTCAGTGCAAATCTGTATAAGATTTTAGACAAACACAAATT
>JAODAL010063426.1:0-19240 GCA_025379985.1 Phyllomedusa bahiana
ATTTTCCCGGTTTCCCAGTATATTCTATGGTAGGATAAATGACACTGTTAGAGAGTCCATCTTGTCCCACAAAATAAAAGCCTCATATGTCTATGTAGGTGGAAAAATAAAAAAGTTATGGCTTTTGGAAGGCGAGGAGGGAAAAATGAAGTGTGATATTGTTTTTATTTGGAGGGATTAAAGGGTTAAAGGGAACCTGTCATATCGATTATGCCCCCCTTGCTGAGGGCAGAACAAACCAGTGTCAGACCTGCTGTTTCCAGCGCTGTTTTCCTTATTCTGTAAGGTGATGGAGTTTTAGAGTATTAAGTGCTTAAATCTGCAGTTTTGAGCCAGAAAAGAATCATGAAGAGAGTCAGTTTTTTTCATGCCCTGCCAACCAGATGCTAGCCCCACCCACCTCAACTGATAAACCTATTACTTTAAATGGGTAGAAACATGTGAATAACTGCCAGGTGGGCAGGGCTAGCCTTTGTTGGACGGGGCTAACACCTGCTCATGACTAAGATTTGATCATTAAATGCTCTAAAACTCCAGCATCTTACAGAATAAGGGACACAGTGCTGGGAACAGCAGGTCTGACACTGGTTTGTGCTGCCCTCAGCAAGGACGGCAAAACCTATGTGACAGGTTCTCTTTAAGCTGTGTAGCATTTGTAATCCGAAAAGGGCAGAACCATTCAACCTAGAAGGGCAGTTGATGGAAGCCAGCTCAAGGGGGTGTGGCAGGAGCAGGAGATGTGAACGGACGTGTGTGAAGGACCTCTCCTGCAGAAACCACAAATTTGCGGCTCAAACAAGCCTTAAACCCAGCTATTAGTTGGCAAACCTACTGACCTCCCTTCTCTCTTCTGGCCCAAACCCGGTGCAAATCGGAGACACAGAACTGTTGCTGCAGTGCGAGGAGCTCAACGGTGGGAAAGGCGCCATCTTCCCTCTCCTTCACCCAGCACTATTAACCAGGCTGAATGGCTAACACAGCAGAGAAGCCTGACCGGAGTGGCAAACAGGAGCTGTAAGACCAGAGACTAGGCGCACCGTGACCTTCCCGGAGCCCTGAGTGCCGAAACACAGCAGCTACTGAGAGAAAGGGGAGCGCGCAGACCTGCTGCAGCGGCGGCCATTACGGCTCACCCTCTCTTACCTCGGCGGGACCCGCACACAGACTCCAGCTTCAGCGGAGGTCCCTTTCGCCAGCGGTAAGCTGACACGGCATCCCGGACTTCCCCACCAACACTGCCTTCACTTGGTGAGCGGAGTCAGAGTGTCCCGCGCCCTCCGGGTACGATCACTGTGCGCCTCCTCGCAGCCCAGCCTGCTTCCTAGAGATCAGGCAGACCAATCTGCTATCTATTAAATAAGACTGATCTAACTCTATTTCCTGATCGACTATTGGGCATATCTCCAGTAACTTTAAATTCTGTGATCTGCTGATCCCTGATTGAGACTGTAGCAGTATTTAGAGGTGGTGCAGGCTTATACTAAGCCCTGTTGATTCCACTCAGGAGTGAGGCGCCTTTCTTAAAGCGCACCCTACATGTTTCACTAAGAGGAACACTGCTGGCTGTACAAGTCTGACCTCATAAGGGGTTAATCCTCATATCCCACAAGCTCCACTGGGACTCTAATCTGGACTCTGCCCTGTCATATAAGTGCTCTCTCCTAAACTGTGGACTCTGTCCAGGGTATATAGCGCTTGGTCTTGGAGCCCTCCTCTAACTCAGAAGATCTCTTGCTTACACTGCATCTGAGCTATCCCCATATATACATGCTCACAGACACCTCCTATATCTATTGCAGCCTGCAAGCTCTTACGTGTCTACTGTTCAAAGATCCATTACAACAACAGTGTAACGCTATTCACCGCCATAACATCGCTTAACATGGGTGGCACGTCTAAGAAAAACCCCAAAACCCAGCCCACCAAGCTTCCTGACTTTTTCAACTCCTCATCTCGTACTGAAACACGGTCCAAAAGAGGTCTGCAATTCTCCTCAGCTCTTCCTTCTGTCTCTTCTAGAGCGGGCTCTGTAGATATCGAAAGTCATGATGACATAGACTCTCAACCTCTAATTACTTCAACCCTCCAAAAGCTCTTCTCATCATTCCGCTCCAGTCTCCAAAGGGAAATATATTTAAAGAAATTTAAATTCAGATCTCAAGCAAGATCTCCTACCCCTTGCGTCTAAAAACTGAACACATCGAGACAAAAATGACAGAGTTTACAACCTCCCATAACTCTTTAATAGACGCCAATAGCGCCTTAGAAGAGGAGGTCCAAAGGCTCTCTAACAGTCTTGGATCTTGAAGATAGATCGCGCCGAAATAATGCGCGCATTAGGGGCATACCGGAGTCTGTCACCCCTGACCAACTAAGTGCTTTCCTGAAAGACTTGATGGTGCTGGTTTTTCCTCACTGCATGACCCAGGAGCTAATCATAGACAGGATTCATAGAATTCCTAAACCCCGCAACCTCCCGCAGCATGTGCCCAGAGACACTATTGCCCGAATCCACTTTTATCATATAAAGGATGAATTTCTACGAGCATTACGGAAAGTTGACTCTCTGCCAGATAGGTTCCAACCCCTCTCTATATTCCCAGACCTATCCGCAGCTACAATGATACGAAGGAAAGAATTTCAGCCATACACGAAAATCCTCAGAGAAAAAGGAATTCCTTATAGATGGGGATTCCCAGTAAAGCTGATAATCAATAGGGATGGCTCCCAAATCACATGCGTCTCCCCTGAAGAAGCCAACTCTGCTTTGAGAAACTGGGACTTGCTTGCACCTGATGACTACAGCCCAATTAGGAAAAAACAAGTAAGACCAGAAATGATCACACCTCTATGGTCCGAAAAAACCTCTCGCCTCCGATCCAACCCTGCACACTGACTTCAACATAACTACCATTTTGTTGTTGATGGGTTTCCCATGTCAAGTGGTTCTGATGGTACAGAAGGTCTTTTGCTGAACTTCCACTTGGTTTTGCTCACTCTCTCCTCTCTACTTTAGGCAGGACTTGCCCAAATGTCTTCCCTTCTCCTAAGGGATAAATGGTTTTCAAGGTTTTCCTTCTTGGTTTGCTTATGCTGTTTGTTTATTCCTATGACATACAATTGGAAAAATTATGCTGTCTCTCATAGGTGGTTGACTTCCAGATATGGTGTCCTAATGTTCTGCCCGACCCTAGCAATTTTTCCTCACCCGCTTAAATGGCGATAAAACTCGTGTCTTACAACGTGAAAGGGTTAAACTCCCCTTTAAAAGATCACTGATGTGGAGGGATGCTGTTAAATCTGGTGCAGATGTCGTCTGCTTACAGGAGACGCATCTGTTAGCTTCAGATGCACACCGTCTACATCATAAACGCTTCCCTCACATTTTTGAGGTGCATTCCTCACAGAAAAGAGCCAGAATTGCCATTCTAATTAAAAATGTGGTATCCTTTCTACTCACCCGAGTTATTTACGACCCCTCTGGCCGTTATGTCATTCTTCTCTGTTAAATTAATTCCAGGCCATACACATTTACTGTCTTATATGCACCAAATTGCAACCAAAGTACTTTCATCAAAAACACTATTGTAGCGGACAAAAATGTGAGGAAAGGAGGCCTAATCGTATGTGTAGATTTTAATATAGTTGGGGATAACTCAGTTGATAGGTCCAGACCACGTGAGTCCCCTACCTCAGACCTAAAGACCTTCTTATTGGAGGAAGATCTCCATGATGTATGGCGATACTTACACACCACTGAAAGAGATTATACTTTCTTTTCCCACTCCCGTTCTGTCCATTCTAGACTAGATTTTTTCCTAACAGACAAGATTGTCCTCCCGCAATTGGTCTCCTCTAACATTGGCCACATAACATGGTCTGACCATGCCCCAATTGATTTATCCCTTGAAACTTCTTTCGCTTCTTCTCAACCTAGAACCTGTCGAATAAACAATTTTTTACTTAAGTCCCCCACCTCTGTATCCTATCTTAAAAAATACCTAGAGGAATACTTTTCCATTAATGATTCTTCAGTTCCCTCTCCAACAACAATCTGGTGCGCTCACAAAGCATACATCCGAGGCGTATTTATTCAGTTAGCTAGTAAAAAGAAAAAAAAGAGTACTGCTCCCTAATAGAGGATTTGATAGATAAAATCAAATTAGCAGACAAAGTATTCAAGGAAACTCCATCTTTCAGATAATAAAAACTACCTCTCAAAATTGCAAAATGACCAACGCCTACAATATCTTAAAATTGCCATTTTAATTTGGCCAGATTTTTCGTATTTTTGATCTCCAAGGTGATAGGCCTTCTAAATTGCTTGCCAGAAGGGTTAAGGTCCAACATGCGCGTACTAAAAATCACATATTATCTCTGACTCAGGGACGAAAATCATAAACCCTTCTGAAATAGCTGATCAGTTAGCCGATTTTTACTCCAATCTGTATAACCTACGTTCAAACGATGATCTTACCCCCCTCCGACGAGGAGATTAACAATTTCCTCTCTTCAGTCGCTCTCCCGATATTAGAAAAATCACAACTTGAATCCCTAAACACAACCTTTACACTTTCAGAAATTCGGTTAGCTATTAATTCCAGCAAATTAAATAAGGCGCCAGGTCCAGATGGACTATCAAATGAGTATTACCGTCTCTTCGCAGATATACTACTCTCCCATATGGTACCTCTATTCAATGACATTGCAAATTCCTCAAACCCGCCTAAAGAGATCTTACAAGCTACTTTCTCCACTATCCCTAAACCAGGTAAAGCTATGGATAAAGTATCTAATTATCGGCCCATTTCTCTTTTAAACACAGACATTAAGTTATATTCCAAAATATTAGCCTCCCGGTTAAACTTGATTCTCCCCTCCCTCATTCATAAGGATCAAACTGGGTTTGTACTTGGCAGACAGGCAAGGGACGCCACACGCCGCTTACTGGACCTAGCACAAATTGCGAATACTCTTGATAAAGATATAGCCTATCACTAACGCTGAAAAGGCCTTTGACAGAGTCAATTGGCGATACATAGAGCTGACATTGCGGAAATTCGGACTCTCTGGTTTCTTACTGTCTGCTATTATGGCCTTATATACTAACCCGTCTGCCTCAGTACTCACCTCAGGTTTCATTTCCAAATCCTTTAATCTAACTAATGGCACGTGTCAGGTTTGCCCTCTTTCTCCCCTAATCTTCGTATTGTGCATTGAGCCCCTAGCCGAAAAGATTAGAAGTAACTCTATTATCTCCGGAATATCGACCCGTCACCTACATCATAAAATTAGCCTTTATGCTGACGACATCATGCTCATCTCAAATACCAACTCTTCTATCCCGGCTATTTTAGATACGCTACATTTATTTTCTAAAATCTCTTACTACAGACTTAATAAATCTAAATCTTACATCTGTCCAGTGAACACTACCCAGACCCAAGTTGAATCATTAAAACAGTTTGTTTCCCCCATCATCATGAATTATCTAGGATCCAGTAATTAATTTCTGCAAACTAAACAATTTCCACAAATTATAACTCCCTATACACAGACCTGGAAATAGAGATAAAATGATTAGATAAGATAGGTTTCTCCTGGATGGCAAGGATAAATATTGTGAAAATGTCTCTATTACCCAAATTTATGTATGTATGCCGCGTCATTCCTTATATAATTCCCACATACATTATAAACAAACTACAACGTCTTTTCTTAAATTTCATTTGGGGAGGTAAAAAAGCAAGAATAAAAAAAAAAACATTATTTCACAGCCGTAAGGATGGAGGTTTGGGGGTCCCCAACCTGCGGGCATATAACATTGCTATACTTCTTGAACAGTCTCTTCCTTTATGGCTAGATAATACCTCCATTTCATGAGTACATTTGGAAAATTAAGGTTTTACACCCAATAAGGTCAGTTCCTATCTTAAAGCATCAATCCTAGGTGTAGCACTCCCAATCTCCCCGCTTGACTCTCTAGCTGATCTCTTCAAACTATGGACCTCACATGTCCTCCTCAACTCCTGGGTACTCCTCCAAAAACAACACACCCCCCTATCTGTTTTTGACTGTTGGAATGAGCTCTTCTCCTTTTCAACATGGTCACAATTAAGTTTATCTTCCTCATTAAATAATTGGTCTGCTGTATGTAAATTTAAGTCATATACTAAACTCTCCAGCCACTCCACCTCACCCTCATTATACTTCTTCCAATACCTCCAACTCCACCACCTATTACAAAATATTGAATGGTCCAAAGCTACTTCTACCCCCTCTGATTTTCACAATTTTTTACATAATAAAAAAGGTTTTGAGAAAGGCCTTTCTTTGACCTATCAGATGCTCATCGATGAGTGTGAAATTACTAAAATTCCCCCCATGGTCAAATGGGAAAAGGAAGCCAGCTTAAGCCAACATCCTTTTAATGGTGCTGTTCAGGAGGAAGGTTAAGAGAAAAATGTCAATGGTTCCAGGGTTTCCCAGCCAGTCTCCCATACTGGTACTGGCCGCACCTTGAGATGTGTAGCATTTGCGATTGGACAAGAGAAGGCCCACTAAAGTTAGAATGGCCGTTTATGGAAACTGCCTCAAATCAACATCATTTTAATGTTGCTTTTCATGAGGAAGGGTAAGAGAAAAATGTCAATGGCACCAGGGATTCCCAGACAGTCTCCCACACTGGTACTGACCACACCTTAAGCTGGGTAGCAATTGTGGTCCAACAAGGGCAGGACCATTCAACCTAGAATGGCAGCTGATGGAACCCAGCTCAAGCCAACGTCCTTTTAATGATGCTGTTCATGAGGAAGTGTAAGAGAAAAGATCAATGGTTCCAGGGATTCACACACTGGTACTATTCATACCATAAGCGGTATAGCAGTTGTGATCTGGTAAGGGCAGTCCCATTCAACCTAGAATAGTAGTTGATGAAAACCAGCTCAAACCAAGGTTCTTTTTAATGGTGCTTTTCATGAGGACGGGTGAGAGAAAAATGAGAATGGCACCAGGGATTCCCAGACAGACAGTCTCCCACACTGGTACTTGCCAGACCTCACGCTGCGTAAAATTTGTGATCTGACAATGGCAGGCCCATTCATTCGGTAATCGAAGTTGATAGTACTCTTATCTGGCGACCGTCATGTTAATGGTGCTGTTCATGAGGAAGGGTAAGAGAAAAATGTGAATGGTACCAGAGAATCCCCAGCCAGTCTCCCACACTGGAACTGGCCACAACTTAAGCTGTTTAGCATTTGTGATTCAAGAATGGCAGGCCCATTCAACCTAGCATGGCAGGTGAGAGAGACCAACTCAAGCCAACGTCCTTTTAATGGTGCTTTACATTAGGAAGGGAGAGAGAAAAACGTCAATGGTACCAGGAATTCCCAGCCAGTCTCCCACAATGGTACTGGCCGCACCTTAAACTGTCTAGCAGTTGTGATCCAGTACGGAAAGGCCAATTCAACCTAGCATAGCAGTTGATGGAAACCCGCTAAATTCAACGCCCTTTGAATGGTGTTGTTCACGTGAAAGATGTCGATGGTAATGGGGTCTTCCAACCAGTCTCCGACACTGGTACTGACCACACCTTGAGCCGTGTAGCATTTTTGTGCCGAGAACTGCAGACCCATTCAATCCAGAATGGCAGTTGATAGACACCAGCTAAAGCCAATGTTCTTTTAATGGTGCTGTTCATGAGGAAGGATAAGAAAAAAAAGAAGTTCAGTGGTACTAGGGATCCTAGCCAGTCTCCCAAACTGGTGCTGACCACACCTTAAGCTGCGTAACATTTGTGAGACGACGATGGCAGGCCCATTAAACCTATAATGGCAATCCATGGAACTTTGCTCAAACTAACTTACTTTTAATGGTTCTTTTCATGAGGAAGGGTAAGAGAAAAATGTTGATGGTACCAGGGATTCCCAGCAAGCCTTTTACACTGGTACTGGCCGCACCTTTAGCTGTATAGCATTTGCAATCCCACAAGGGCAGGCCCATTTAACCAAGAAGGGTCACAGATGAAAACCACCAAAAGCCAACATCCTTTTAATGGTGTTGTTCATGAGAAAGGGTAAGAGAAAAACATCGATGGTACCAGGGTTGCCCAACCAGTCTCCCACACTGGTACGGGCCGCAGCTTAAGCTGTGTAGCATTTTTTCGCCGACAAGGGCAGGCCCATGCACCCTAGAATGGCTGTTGTTGGAAACCAGCTCAAGCCAACGTCCTATTAATAGTGCTTTCCATGAGGAAGAGAAAAATGTCAATGGTACCAGGGATTCCAAGCCAGTCTCCCACACTGGTATGGGCTGCACTTTAAGCTGTGTAACAGCTCAGATCCGACAAGGCCAGGCCCATTTAACCAAGAATGGTAGTTGATGGAAACCAGCTCAAGTCAACATCCTTCAGATCTGAAGTACCAACTTACCTGCACGAGCACATTTGTAATATACCTTTTAACTTGCCCGTGCAACAAACAGTCCATAGGTCGCACCTCTCAGCAAGTAATCAAGCGCTTGAACAAACATCGCAGCAATATCAAAAAGAAATTTTTGCTACACAGTGTATCAAGGCATATGTCAGAAGCACATAATTCAGACTATCAAGCAATATCTCTAATGCTTATTGATCATGTGCTCGACCACATCCCTAATCGTTGAGAGGTCCTAATGAAAAAGATGTTCTGGATCTATCAACTCCAGTGCCTCCCCCCACAGGGGCTCAACGAGTCCCCAGAACATATACACTAACTGAGTCAGTCAATCACAAGAGGTCTGTTTATCATAGTTTTATTGGAGCCACCTCTAGGCATATTTTAATCACACATGAGATTTTTGCCTCAATGAGCAATTCAAGGTCTCAAAATTCCCATTTTAAGAGACCTCAGTAGTCTATTTTACCTTAATCTATGTGATCTCTTGAATATATCTCACTGTCAGCATGTCCTGACCCTGGGGGAGATAGCGTTAACTCCATTTCTTCCCACATGGACCTCCTGGCAGCTCCTACAGAGGCTTAGTTATAAAGATACTTTTTACACATAGTAATAACTTGCTGAAACGTTTCTTCACTGAAAGAAAGAGTGAGATACCTAGTGACCAGAAGGAGACATCACCACTCTATGAGATCACAGACAGGATAACACACGGCGCTCTCCCCACTCATCACACTCTCCCTTTCTTCTATGTTTGTGGTTAATCCTGCACTTACACAATGGATTATTAAGGGGTTTTATATGTAGGTTTTGTTATTTTTTAGGCTTATACGATTCTATTTTATCTGTTTTTAAACTCTGTTCAATCAGATCCCACCTGCCAGGTGCAGGCCGGGCGGTTAGTGTGCTATGGGATTTAAACCGCTAATCTGTCTTCTATTGCTGAAACTGATGAAGTGTCTGGTGTTAGACACGAAACGCGTCTTCCTCTGTATGCAAATAAAACTACAATCTTTTAGTACAATAAGTCCAGTCCTGCGCAGCCTTTCTGGTTCGGACTTAGAAGTAGAGGGGAGCTGTGGAATAATATTCTTGCACAATGGGTAAAAGATTTCTTCCCCTGGCTAAGAGGAGAAGGATTTTCTACCGACACCCTGCAGCGGACATTGGTTTACAACAGTTCCAGAAACATTGTTGTATTGAGCCTCAAAGTGTTGTGTCTGGATTTTGCACAACACAAGGAGCTGAGATACCTACAAATATACACTGCTATATTTTACCTACAGTATTATACTAGGGAGCGCTGTCTCCATTTTTCTCTTTTTGCCTGTAGAAAAAATTCTATTTCTACTCCTGGTTGTCAATAATCAAAAAGAGAAAAAAGGGGGGGGACAAAGGGGGCGCACAATAGTGAAGTAGGTAAAAATGGAGGTTGTTAAAAATAGGTATATGTGCTTACCTTCTGAGGTTGCGCTCGTATTATAGAGGCACAACTCTCATATGCGCTTGCGGGGCTTTTGGATGCCGTAGCCCGTGTCACGGCTGCCACTGGTCCAATGGATTCCGGGGTTCAGGAGAACGCCGGATAGAAACTGTTCTAAAAAGTAAAAATGGCGGACCCGGCGCACGTGGAATGTAAAATAACTAGAGCCGTGATGATGGCTTAGTTGAAAAAGTGTCTTTATTCTTAAAAATGTATGGGTATATGACCCTCACACTATTAAAAACAGAAGACGCTAAAACCCAACGCGTTTCCTGCCGTATACCGGCACTTTCTCAAGGGTAATACTGTAAAAAAGACTACTGTGATATTTAAATAGATGTTATTTTTTGTATAGGTCGACTGGAACGTCAATCAGCATATCAAAGACGCCGACTAGTTGGATGAGCTGTCAATCAGAGTCATCAGTGACAGGCTTTCGATAGTCGAGAGATAGTCGTGTCGGTATACGATTGGAGCAGCGGTACATCAATCAGCATTTTGGGTATTGGTTTCCACAGCCGGGAGACCTCCGTGGAGAACTCGCTACGGCTGGAGAGATACTGTTTACCTTATACTGTTGCATATATTTTATGCATACATTTTTTATGAAGTATAAACACCTGAAGAAATATGTAACTGGCAATAAAAAACATTCTAAAAACACAGTATTCGTGGTACTGATAATTGGGACTAAAAGATGAAAAATGCATTTTCTTTACTATAAAATACTGCTGTTTATACTTGTTTAAGGATTATATTTTTTTATATTAAATAAAACTATTGATTAATATTTTATTGTGTACTCATTCTTGTACTGGGTGATACTAAAACCGGGTCGATGGGATAAAAACTAGGTAAAAAACAGTAATTCATAAGTGTTAAACTTGCTATTATTTGGACCAATGAAATTACTGGCGGGTATTATAAGCCAGCCTATCACGGAAGGAGCTACTTCCTATGCGATCATACATAACTGCATATTCACAGTGCTTGGTAAAGAAAACTAATAGAGGATTGTTGTAGCCAATCAGAATCGGGCGGGCGTTATGAATTGGCCTATGGTAAAGAGAGCTACTCTATGAGAATTAACATGGGAAAAGTTGAAGGCACTTTTGTGTGTAAAATGATTTAGCCAATCAGAGAAGAGCGGGTATTACGGATTGGCCAATAGCAGAGGGAGCTACTCCCTATGTAAAATAACATGGGGAAATAAACAGGGCGCTTGTCGATTGACAAACTAGATAACCAATCAGAGTGAAGCAGGTTTTGGGGACTGACCAATGGTAGGGAGAGCTACTCTCAATGTAAAATAACATGAGAAAATGACCAGTGGGCTCGTCAAGTGACAGTCTGGATAGCCAACCAGGATGTAGCTAGTTCTAAACATTAGCCAATGGTAGAGAGAGCTACTCGCTGTGGACAATAACATGGAAAATGATCCGGGCGTTTATCTAGTAACATATTGAATTACCAATCTAAGTGTAACTGGTTAAGAAGTGACCGATGGTAGATAAAGCTGCTCTCTATGGGAGTACATATAATAACCGAGTCTGAAGACTTGGAACTGACTTGGTCTGTCAGGAACCATAATATTTGGGGACCTTACAGTGGAAGAACTACTTGTTGTCAAAACTTGTTTTGGCTCGATATATTATGATTTCTAATGACTTATAAAACTTATAGACCCTCCGAGTTTTGAGTATACATGACAGTTTCAACGTATAAGTTCCATCATGTCATTTAAACCTCTAGGTTGCAGAGTCTTTAGTCTGTAAATCCAAAACATTTCCCTTTTCTGCAATGTATGGAATCTATTCGTGTGGTTTATCGGGATGTGGTCTACAGGAGTGATTTTGAGATCCTGAAAATTCTGCTGATGTACTAACTTACAAATTTGGGGAGCCACCTTTTCTTTAAGTCACCCTTTTTTTGGGCACCCAAACACGGTGGGCCCTTTAAACTTAAAATGAAACCCACGGTGGGTTCCCGCCCAAAAAATTTTTCCCTTTTAGAAAAATGCCCGGTTTTAAGGGAGGAAACGGTTGGTTTTTTGCCCTCTGTTTTTTAATAGTGTTAGGGGATTTTACCCCTACATTTTTAAGAAAAGACACTTTTTTTTAACTAAACCATTACACGGGGTCTATTATTTTACAATTCCAAAAGTCCCCCGGGTCCGCCCCTTTTTACTTTTATAAAATTTTTATTTCCCCGGGTTTCCCCTGAACCCCCCCAAACCATTGGACCATGGGACCGTGCACGGGGTTCGACATCCCAAAAAACCCCAAAGGCAAAATGAGAGTTGTGCCTCTATTAAAAAGCGCAACCCGAAGGGAAAAACATATAAATTTTTAACATCTCCCCCTTTTTTTCCTACTTCCCCTTTGGGCCCCCTTTTTTCCCCCCCCCTTTTTTTTTTTGATCATTTATATTCACGGAACCCTTCCTGAAAACCCCAAAAAGGGTTTTGGGAAACCATTAAAAAACTGGGGGTTACTTCCAAAAAAAAGACATATCCTCGGAGCCCCCTTTTTACAAACTAATGAAAAAAAAAAGAAGTCCCCAAAGGAATCCCCAAAAGGGAAAATAAAATACTTTAAAAACAGGAATAAGATTAAATAAAATTAAAGACCCGAATGTTAAAACATTAAAAAAACTATTCTTGGGGGCACAGCAAAAATCTAAATTGTTGTTCCTTCTGTTTTACTTTAAAAACTCAATTGATTCCCCAAAAGGGCTTCAAATAACTTTTTTCTTACTTTCCCAAAAAGATACTGTTTTAAGATGAAAGGGGAAAAATATAAAAAGAAAATTTACTAAAGCTAATGATCCCTTTTAAAAAAAGAAAAAGGGGAAACCCCCTTATCAAATTTTCCAAAGGGAGATAGAAAATTTTCCTTTAAAATCTCTCCCCAAAAATTTTAAAACCCATCCCAAATTTTTTTAAAAAAACCCAAACGGTTTCCCCAGAAGCCAAAGTTTTAAAATTTTAAAGTAAATTTTTTTTATTCGTAAAAAAAAGGAAAAAAAATTGGGGGGTTAAGGAATTGAAAAAAAACAAAAAATTTTTAATAAAAAAACAACATTAATAAGGATAGCCTAAAGAAAAATTTTTTAGGTTTTAGGAAAAACACCCCCCTCCTTTAAAACAAAAACCTCTGTTTTGTCCAAAATTTTAAAATTTATCAAAGAAAGGTTGGGGGCCCTACTTCAGATACAAATCAAATACCCATATTTCCTAACGTCCCTTGTGGGAAAAAACAAAATTTTCAAAAAAACTATCCCCCCAAAAAAATTAGTCTTTTCCTTTAAAAAGGGAAAGGGGTTACCAACCCCCCCCTATAAAAACATCGATTTTCCCGGGGGGTTTTAGATATTTAAAAAATCCAAAATAAGGGCCAGAAAAGGAAATTCTCTCTAACCCCGTGTGGGGGCTAACCCCAAAAACCCAAAAGGGCCAAGGTCAATCCCCAAAGGGGCCCCCCCAAAGGGCAAACCCCCAAAACCCGGAAAAATTTAAGGAAAAGGAATAATCCAGTGATTTTCTAAATTTAAATGCCCCAATCAAAAACACCAAAGTCCAGGTTTTTAAAGAAACTTTAATAGATTCTTTTTCTACAGTTCTCCCCGGGGCAAGAATTTAGGGAAAAAGCATCACCAAACCAAGTCTCGGGCCAAAAGGAATTAATATTTTCCCCCCTTTCAACCCAAAAAAGGAAAAGGGTCAGAAAAACAGAGAAAGATTTTGGGGGAAAAACAAAAAACGGAAACACAAAAGGTTTTAAAAAAGAATTTAAAAGAATCACTTTCCCCTTTTATTTCTTGTACAATTTCATACCCCCGAGATTTCCAAAAACGTCCCCTTCCAAATTCTTTATATGGACAACACAATCACGAAATAAATTTCTGGGAAGGGGAAAATAAATTTCCCCCCTTTTTAGGGGCAACCCAATTAGCCCCCCCCCCCCTTCCCACTTTTAAAAACCCGCCACCCAAAAAAAAAAGGTACTTTTGAGGGTGCAGGGCGGGGGCCAAACAGAAAAAAAAAAAGGTTTCCCGACCTAGAAATTCCCAATAAAACCCAAATATCCGTATCAGAAAATACAAAAAAACAGGGATATTCAAAATTTTAAAATATAATCTAGATCCCCATGGAAATTGTTTAAATAACTAAGGTCCATTTTTTTTCCCGCTAAAAACGGAATTAACCCCTTTTAAATTTTTCTAGCCCCCACCCCCTCTAGTACGCAAACCCCACTAACGAGGCATTTTTCCATCACCCCCCCCCCGAGACGTATTCGACCAAATTTCCAAGAAGGGAAAAAAATCGAGGGTCCCCAGAAAAACTAAAAATTTTACCTATCAGTCCAGGGGCCCTTATATTAAAAAATTTTTGGGGTTTTGTAAACTTTATGAAATCCAACTCATTTTTTCCGAAAAAATAAAAATTCTAAACCCCACCCAAAAAGGGAAAAAAAAGAATAAAGAAATTAAAAAGGGCAACTATATATGTTCGCCCGCCAAAAGGGGGGGGGGGACCCTAATTAAGGAATTTAAGAACCCGTACCAATAGAGCACAGAAAATTTAAGTGAAACAAAAAATTATAATTTCTACTTTTACAAGATCCCCCTTTCCCGGAAATCCAAAAAAAGGGACTAACCCATCACCCAAATCAAACATTTGTTGCAATTAAAAATTTAAAAAAGAAAAAACAAATTTATAACTTCCAGAACCCAAAATACCCTTTTTCTACTTTTCCTTCCCCAAAAAACACAAAATCTAAAAAAAACCTCCCGGTTGCCCTATCATATCAGGGATCAATTTTTTACAAGCCCAAATATCAACTTCAAGGGCCCTTCCCCTTGCAACCCCAAGTTACTAGCTAAAGGGGTATCTCAGAAAAATCAGGTCACTTAATTCAAAATTTTTTCAGAATTACCCCCCAAACCAACCCATATTTTAATTAAAAAGCGAAAGTCACTTCCCCCCTTTTCTTAAATCGAATTTTCCACATGGGCTTAGGGTTACACTTTTTGTTGGGAAAAAAATGGGAAAAAAAACAAAATTTTCAAGGAAAAAAAAAACTTTCCCAGTAAAAAACCCAAAATTTAACCTCCCCAAAAAAATTACTTTAAAAATAACGATACCCTCTATCACAGATCAAAGGCACCCCTATGGGACAAATGGCCCCTTTTCCCTTTCCCAATATTTTATGGGGGGGCCCTTTGTGGGCCAGTATATTTTCCAAACCAAAATTTTTCAATATATCACCTTATACAAAAGGTTTAAATTTATATCTTTTCTTCATATGGGGAAAGGGCCCGCCCATTTTAAATTCCCAAAAAAAAAATAGACTCCCTTAATAACAATACTTGGAAACCCCCCGGTTTTTTTGGGAAAAATAAAACCACAATCTCTAGTTTTTGGACCTCAATATCAACAAAAAGATGACAGATTTATTACTTTTTTCCCATTTCAAAAAGTGGATGCGAAAAAACTAAAATTCCCAATTTTTACGTGCGGGGGAAACCCTAGGCCCTGGTTAATTTAAAAAATCCCTTCGGGGAATTTAAAAGGGTTCGAAAAATAAATGTACCGAGGGTTGGGAAAAATTTTTAAAACAAGCAAAATTTTTTGGAAAACGGTTTTAAAAAAAAAAAAAAAAATTTCCCCGGGGCCTTTCCCTTAAAAAAATGCCATTGATAAGACTTCCAAATTTAACCCCGAAAGAAGCCCGAGCAAGAAAAAATTTAGATAAAAAAAGAACAAGTCCAAATTCCAAAAACCCCCCCACCGAAAAACCAAAATCTTTCATTTTCCCCAAATTTAAAAATCTACCATCCAAAAAAAATTAAAAAAAATTCCTTAAAAAAATAATGGTACTTACTGAAGAAAGTTCCATTTCTGGGGCCATCAAAACCCGAAAGACCCAAAAATTGATTTTTTAGGAGGGCCCCCCAACATTAAAATAACTAGCCCAAAACCCCAGTAAAAAAACCCGGGGAAGCCAACAAACCCTTTCTAATAAAAGGGGTTCGGGATTTTAGCCCCTCCCCCCGTTTTTTTGTGTTTCAAACTAAAATTTTTTACCAAACAAAAAATCTCCAAATGTTATAAAATTACTTTAAAACCCATCAAATTTAACCCTTTTCAAGCAAAAGCCCTTTTATAATTATGCATAGAATCCTTGTCGTTCCCCAAACCGTTTTGGCCCGAAACCCCCTGTTTCGCTTTATAAAAAGATTAAATTTCCACCCGGGGGGTGTAAGAAAGGGGCAAAAGCCAAAGCGTGGCCCCTCCATTGTAAGTTAATTTCGCAGAATTTTTTTAAGATCTCAAAAAAACATTGTTGACCCCAAACCCCATAAACCCCAAAATTTATTTCAAAACATTGCAGAAAAGGAAAATGGTTTTTGGGTTTTCAGTAAAGACCTGCAACCTTTGAGGTTTTAAAAACAAGATGGGGAAATTATTTCTTGAAACTGTCATGGGACACTCAAAAATCGGAGGGTCAAAAAGTTTTTATGTCATTAAAAAATAAATACTCGAGCCCAAAAAAAGTTTTGGGTAATAAAGTTTTCTTTCTTCAAGGCCCCAAAAATTATGGGTTTCCCCACAGACCAAGTTTTGTTCCAACCCTTTAGATGGTTAATTTTAAAGTACCCACCCCTAGAGAGCAGCTTTTTACCCTCGGCCTTCTAAACCCGTTAACATAATTGGTACCCCCCAAAAAAAAAAAAAAAAGTTACTAGAAAAACGCCCCGGGGTCTTTTTTATTGGGGCCAAAAAGGGGGGCCCTCTTCTCCCTTGGGTAAAGTTTTTTAACTAGCTCAACCTGGGTTTGGCTATTCCAACGTATTGACACCCCCGTTCTTTTTAAAAGTTAAAAATTTACATTGAGGGTACTCCCCCACCAAATTTGGGCCGTCCCCAAAATGCTTCACTCTGATTGGTTTTTTTGGTTTTTCAATCGACAAGGCCCCTGTTTTTTTTCCCCATGTTATTTTTCATAGGGTGTAGCTCCCTTCCAAATTGGGGCCCAATTCCCCCAAAACCCCCCCCCTTCTCTGATTTGGGTAAATCCTTTTTCACACAAAAATGCCTTCAAAATTTTTTTTTTGTTAAAATTTTCATAGAAGTAGCTCCTTTACCCTAGGCCAAAATTTATAACCCCGCCCGGGTTTGATTGGCCCACAACAATCCCCCCTATTAGTTTTCTTTTTCCCCCTGTGGGAAAATTTTGGGGAGTTTTGGGATGAAACGCATTGGGGAAATAGCTCCCCTTTCCCGGGTGGTGGCTTTTTAAAAAACCGCCAGTAAATTTTATTGGTCCAAAATACAAGTTTAACACTTTTTGGGAAAAAAATGTTTTTTACCTTTTTTATCCCATCCAACCCCCGGGTTTTTTGTATCACCCCGTACAAGGGAAAAGGGACACAATAAAATATTAATCAATAGTTTTATTTAATATAAAAAAATATAATCCTTAAACAAGTATAACCAGCAGTATTTTATAGTAAAGAAAATGCATTTTTTCATCTTTTAGTCCCAATTATCAGTACCACGAATACTGTGTTTTTAGAAAGTTTCTTATAGCCAGTTACATGTTTTTTCACGTGTTTATACTTCATAAAAAATGTATGCATAAAATATATGTAAGAGTATAAGGTAAATAGCATCTCCTCAGCCGTAGTGAGTTCTCCACGGAGGTCTCCCGGCTGTGGTAACCAATACCCATGATGCTGATTGATGTACCGCTGCTCCAATCGTATACCGACACAACTATCTCTCGACCATCGATAGCCTGTCACTGATGACTCTGATTGACAGCTCATCCAACTAGTCGGCTCCTTTGATATGCTGATTGACATTCCAGTCGACCTATACAAAAAATAACATCTATTTAAATACCACAGTAGTCTTTTCTACATCATTACCCTTGAGAAAGTGCCGGTATATGGCAGGAAACGCGTTGCGTTTTAGCGTCCTCTGTTTTTAATAGTGTGAGGGTCATATACCCATACATTTTTAAGAATAAAGACACTTTTTCAACTAAGCCATCTTCACGGCTCTAGTTATTTTACATTCCACGTGCGCCGGGTCCGCCATTTTTACAACAAACTGGTTGTCAATAGTCGCATAAGACCACTTTTCATAGATATTCCGTAGAAAAAATTCTATTTCTAATCCTATTTGTTAGTTGCAAATTATAGGGATTTAAGAACAGTTGTGATTTGCTGTCGGGGGTTCTTCCATAAGACCCCATTCAACAGATATTCCATAGAAAAAATTATATTTCTAATCCTATTTGACAATTATAGGGATTCAATAACCGTTTTTGATTTTCTGTCTTGCTGTCAGGGTTCTTCAATAACACCACGTTCCATAACAGAACATTACTCGAATGAGCAGTAAAATGTTCGGTTCGAGTTCTAAAAATTCGAGAAGTTCTATTAGTACTTAACTTTTCTAGAACAGTTCGATCAACACTATTTGAGACCAACAAATCCTTGTCGTATGCCTTTAACATGCCGGAGCACTATATGGTTTTATAAAAGACTGTGTATAGGTTTAATCTAGTTGGTAAGAGATGTAATGATTTAAAAAAAAAAGTAAAATGCTTTTAACCGGTCTAAGAGATAAAGAACGAACCACAGAGATTGGTAAGTTTAGAGAAAACCAATGTATTTTAATCTGGAATATAACTTATAGGTCTTATCTTTCTAATTCTCAAAAGGACCTGGCCTGGAGTTGTGTGCACCAATGTCTTCCATGCCGGGCATTCCAGTACTGCCAGAGCTACGCAAGGTCCGCCTCCAGCCCCAGACAAAGCTGTGGGGAGGATGAAACGGTGACCCATCTACTCTGGGGCTGTAACTACACTAAGAACATCTGGAAGATGATGATCCCCCCTCTATGGCAGGTGTTGGGCCTAAGAGACTGTACACGAGGTTGTTTTATATGGACTTATAGAATGTCCCCCACCGCCCCAAAAAATAATGGCATGGAAGATAATAAACTGTTAAAGCCACTCTCTGGAAGGGGGGGAGATTTTATCAGAAAAAGAGGTTTTAAAGTTCTGTTTCAGTGAAATGTACATGTATTATCTCTTACATCGGAAACAATGTGCCACCATGTCCAACAAATGGCAGAAAAATCAGTGGAATTCTCATGTAACTTTTATGCCAATGTGACATTTTATGTAAATTTATATGTAACTGTGTTTTATTGTCCTAATCTGTTTTTTCTGCCTTGATTTGTATTTCTCTATATTTTTAAAAAAGACGTTCTTTCTCTATGAGGAGGGGGGTTTCCCAATAAAAA
>JAODAL010063427.1:0-19239 GCA_025379985.1 Phyllomedusa bahiana
GAATTAAATTTTTTGCTCTCTCCGGCTGAATGTTTTTGTAGGTTTTTTTTTAAACAGTTTTTTAATTTTACTTTTGCTTTTTTTTTGCACTGTTTGTTTCAGTGGATTGATTCATACTTTTGATGTTTAACACCTACAGAGATGAAAATAGACTTAAAAGATGCTTCAGTACAAGAGCTCAGCATATGCTAACACATGCATGGAATTTCATCAGGCCTCCTAAATGCACTGTTTTTACATTCTGCACACACCGCCTTACTCCACCAGCAGCTCACACTCCCGTCTATCACACATTAGGATTTTTTTCATTATGTTGTATTGCACTTTTTATGAACCTTAAAGGGGATATCCAGCTTTATAAAACTGACCTTCCGTCGTCACGTTAGGTCATCAATTTTAATTGGTGGGGGTCCGATTCTTGCTGTCCCCATTAATTGAAGGGGTGTAAAGACGCTAGTGGGCACCAAACGACAAGAAAGATAACATTGCAGTATACCAGCACTCATAGGAAATCATACAAAGTGCATCAGTCAAGGAAAAAGATTCAGCTAACAACAAGTGAGCGGATGACAGGTTCACGGTTGGTGGAGATTCACAAATGGATTCACTCCTGACCAGAGATAACTGTGTCCACCTAACTGTCCCTAAATCTTTCCCTCAAGCTCATCATACAACTGCCGCTAATACCAGAATCTTTATCCCCAACCTTAACCCTAAAGCTTTTCCTTCAAAATGTCCCTAAACTACAACTGACCCTAATATAGAAAGTGGCTCCAGGACCTGGCAACTCCTGGGCAGTGCTCAGCAAAAATTAGACAATCACCAAGTCTATGATACTCAAGAACTATAAACAATAGTTGACCGAATGGAACTAAGACAAGTAAACATAAATGTACTAAACCTGACACAACTGAACTGGACAATAGATTTTAGGAAACAAGTGTGTCAAATCAAGAATAGACAGGACCATTGCTTTTATGCTCTGCAACTAGACTGCCATGTTCAGCTGAACTTTATACAGACCATCAGTATACTAATGAGCTCAGGTGCGCAGCCAGGTAGCTGACATGAGAGGCTCCTGAGCAGTGGCCATATAAAGACTCTAAACAATCACAGACAAGACTGACATAAAAATCTTCAACTAGTCTGCAATATTTAGCTGAGCTTTATAGGGACCATAAATATACTAATGAGCTCAGGTGCGCAGCCAGGTAGCTGACATGTGAAGCTCCTGAGCAGTGGCCATGTAACCACTGCAAACAACCACAGACAAGACTGACACAAAAATCTTTAACTAGACTGCAATGTGCAGCTGAGCCTTATAGAGACCATAGCTATACTAATGAGCTCAGGTGCGCTGCCATGTAGCTGACATGTGAAGCTCCTGAGCAGTGGCCATGCAACCACTCCAAGCAGTCACAGACAACAAGACTGAAATAAAAATCTTCAGCTAGACTGCAATGTTCAGCTGAACTTTATACAGACCATCAGTATACTAATGAGCTCAGGTGCGCAGCCAGGTAGCTGACATGAGAGGCTCCTGAGCAGTGGCCATATAAAGACTCTAAACAATCACAGACAAGACTGACATAAAAATCTTTAACTAGACGACAAAGGTCAGATGAGCTTTATAGAGACCATAGCTATACTAATGAGCTCAGGTGTGCAGCCAGGTAGCTGACATGCAAGGCTCCTGGGCAGTTGTCATGAAACCATTCCAAACAAACACAGACAGCCAGACAGACATAACACAGAAACTCCTGCTGACCTAATAAGCAGTAGAGGATGAAATTTCAGGAGAGTCCCTGCCATCTAAGTGCTGCAGACTCTTTAATGTTATGTTTACCTGTACTTTTATTAACAGTAACAGAAGGTGCTGCAGCTTGGCCTCTTTAAGGTAAATGGGACGGGGCTGCAGTACCCTGTATCACGGCTTATAAGCACAGTGATTGCTATACCCCCTTCAATCAGCTGATCGACAAGGGTGCCGGGTGCCGGACCAATCTCAAACCGATGACCCACCCTCTTTAATCAGCTCTATAATACCTCTTCATATCACTGTCATGGATCTGACAAAATCCAAACTAGCACTGTAGGAACAGAAGGGACAAAACAGCCATTGTTCTCCCTGACCCTCACATTTTGGAGACCTTGGACCTTACATTAGATAAATACAACGGCTGATTTGGTGGCTTTTTAGAGTTTCTGCTTTCTACCAATAATCACTTATAGCAAGAATAAAAATAATCCTTCCATCATTACACATTCTCGTTTATACTAGTGATGCACATATTGGTAAAGGGGCCCCATAGCACATATTGCATACGATACAGACCTTAACCCTGGGAATGGGAGGACTGGTGTCTTGCTTCCCACGTGTCTGTGGACCTTTGAAGAGCTCCCAGCTAAACTCATCTAATACCCACTTGGTGCTTACTTTTCCCCAGCTAATAATTTAGGAATTGTGGGGAGGAGATCCCAGCACAGCTCTTTATTACCCATAAAAATAAAGCATACAGCCAATAATGCTGGGCTCCCTCCCTACAGGGGCCACACAGAAAGGTTCTGCAAAACGATAGGACCCACCTGACCACCTGGGATTGAAGGACTTGCTTGCCCCGAGCTAATCTCTCAGCAGATATCTTCATTATCCGTTAAGTCCACAATGCTGGGCTCCCTTCCCACTGGGGCCATGTAGAACAGTTCTGTATAACTCTAGAAAACTCCTGACCACCTGGGATGGGAAGACTTAATGCTTTCTTGCCCCCCAGGCAATCTTGTAGGATCTTTGGGGAGGAGATCCCAGCTCTTCCTTACCCATTAAGATAAAGCATAGAGGCCACTATACTAGGCTCCTTCTCTCCAGGGGCCACATGGCAGCTATAGCTTGATTGCACCAAGGCTCGCACTAGAATGCCCTGTGGGCTTAGGGCCGTGCTTGTGCATGGACAATGGTCACTATCGAGGGTCTTTTTCCACTAATCCTCACCCTCTGTCTCCTTTTATTTTATGGCCATACAAAGCGTTAGAGGAATAGAGGAAGAAAATTCTGTGTCTTTCCCATTTACGGCAGTGAGTTATAGCTTGTGCTTGTCTGTATACAGCGGTAGTAGCAGCTGTGAACATCCTGTGATACTTGAAAGAGATGTAAAACAGATTGATGTATCTCTGTCTGCAGACTGGGAGCTGTAAAGCCTGCAGTATATAGTGTATACCATGCATGCGGCAGCAGAGACCTACTCAGGAGGAGGGTAACAGGGACACCTGATGAGCTGTGCAGAAGCCCCCATTTCTGATGTAGTCATCTCCTCTTGGAGGCTGATAGGTATAATATCCTATGGGAATTGTTAATGCTGAGAATGTTGTCATTAGAATTACTTCATGGTAAATACGGTAAATCTGCATTGCTGTAAGTAAGAAGTTCTGGCAACATGGTGACTGAAACGTTCCCCCACTTGCACCTTGAGGTGGGGAGCACATGCATGGAAGCCTCCTGCGCGGTGTTTTCCCATGCCCCCATAACACAGGCAGTTTTATGGGGGCACTATGTGAGGTTGTGCAGTGTTACGAAGTAATAAGAGAATGCCTGGCCATTGAGATGAGACTGGGACACCGGGACAGTGGTAATAGCAAAGGACAGCTAAGACGACTGCTTGGTCCTACTGAGTTAGTAGGAGCCTACTGTGACTGATGATTGAGCCATGGAGGGTGCGAATCATGTGATTCCAGACTTTAAAAGTGGGCAGACAGTTTAAAACCACAAGAAGAGCATGACATCTGTGACATCCATGCCATCTGTGACATCCATGCCATCTGTGACATCCATACAATCCATCTGTGGCATCCATACAATCCATCTGTGGCATCCATGCCATTTGTGACATCCATATCATCTGTGACATCCACGCCATCTATGACATCCATATCATCTGTGACATCCATATCATATGTGACATCCATACCATCTGTGACATTCATATCATCTGTGACATTCATATCATCTGTGACATCCACACCATCTATGACATCCATATCATCTGTGACATCCATACCATCTGTGACATCCACACCATCTATGACATCCATATCATCTGTGACATCCATATCATCTGTGACATCCATACCATCTGTGACATTCATATCATCTGTGACATCCATACCATCTGTGACATCCACACCATCTATGACATCCATATCATCTGTGACTTATACCATCTGTGCATCCACACCATCTATGACAACCAAATAATCTGTGACATCCATATCATCTGTGACATCCATAACATCTGTGGCATCCATGCCATCTGTGACATCCATGCCATCTGTGACATCCGACACAGAAAATAAATGTATCAGTACATAGGTGTCATCCAAGTGAATTGCACTGGCACAGTGCTGGGCTGCAGAGTATTACAGCCGGGAGCAGGGCCTGTCAGAGTAAGTGACTGTGATTGCCCCTGATGCAGGTGACAGAGACTTTGTTGAAAGCTCCTCAGGAAGCAGCAGAGTAAGAAGCCGTAGGCCCCCAGAGCCACCATTTGCTTTTTCACCAGCCAACATCTGAAATATGCATTAGTGCTGCAACACAGCAGCATCCACCACCCTGCCGCCTGTACCTGGCCAGTGACTCCTATCTCCAAGAACAGGAGCCATAAGAAGCAGGCAAACATATACAGGATAGCATAGCCATAGCAATCTATATACCCACAGTGCAGTCCTGGCAGGCATGAAGGTATATACATATACAGGATAGCATAGCCATAGCAATCTATATACCTACAGTGCAGTCCTGGCAGGCATGAAGGTATATACATATACAGGATAGCATAGCCATAGCAATCTATATACCTACAGTGCAGTCCTGGCAGGCATGAAGGTATATACATATACAGGATAGCATAGCCATAGCAATCTATATATCCACAGTGCCGTCCTGGCATGCATGAATGTATATACATATACAGGATAGCATAGCCATAGCAATCTATATACCCACAGTGCAGTCGGCAGGCATGAAGGTATATACATATACAGGAATGCATAGCCATAGCAATCTATATACCTACAGTGCAGTCCTGGCAGGCATGAAGGTATATACATATACAGGATAGCATAGCCATAGCAATCTATATACCCACAGTGCAGTCTGGCAGGCATGAAGGTATATACATATACAGGATAGCATAGCCATAGCAATCTATATACCCACAGTGCAGTCCTGGCAGCATGAAGGTATATACATATACAGGATAGCATAGCCATTGCAATCTATATACCTACAGTGCAGTCCTGGCAGGCATGAAAGTATATACATATACAGGATAGCATAGCCATAGCAATCTATATACCTACAGTGCAGTCCTGGCAGGCATGAAGGTATATACATATACAGCATAGCATAGCCATAGCAATCTATATACCCACAGTGCAGTCCTGGCAGGCATGAAGGTATATACATATACAGGATAGCATAGCCATAGCAATCTATATACCCACAGTGCAGTCCTGGCAGGCATGAAGGTATATACATATACAGGATAGCATAGCCATAGCAATCTCTATACATACAGTGCAGTCCTGGCAGGCATGAATGTATGAACATATACAGGATAGCATAGCCATAGCAATCTATATACCCACAGTGCAGTCCTGGCAGGCATGAAGGTATATACATATACAGGATAGCATAGCCATAGCAATCTATATACCCACAGTGCAGTCCTGGCAGGCATGAAGGTAATATACATATACAGGATAGCATAGCCATAGCAATCTATATACCTACAGTGCAGTCCTGGCAGGCATGAATGTATATACATATACAGGATAGCATAGCCATAGCAATCTATATACCACCAGTGCAGCCCTGGCAGGCATGAAGGTATATACATATACAGCATAGCATAGCCATAGCAATCTATATACCCACAGTGCAGTCCTGGCAGGCATGAAGGTATATACATATACAGGATAGCATAGCCATAGCAATCTATATACCAACAGTTCAGTCCTTGCATGCATGAAGGTATATACCTATACAGGATAGCATAGCCATAGCAATCTATATACCCACAGTGCAGTCCTGGCAGGCATGAAGGTATATACATATACAGGATAGCATAGCCATAGCAATCTATATATCCACAGTACCGTCCTTGCATGCATGAAGGTATATACATATACAGGATAGCATAGCCATAGCAATCTATATATCCACAGTGCCGTCCTGGCTGGCATGAAGGTATATACATATACAGGAGAGCATAGCCATAGCAATCTATATATCCACAGTGCCGTCCTGGCTGGCATGAAGGTATATACATATACATGATAGCATAGCCATAGCAATCTATATACCCACAGTGCAGTCCTGGCAGGCATGAAGGTATATACATATACAGGATAGCATAGCCATAGCAATCTATATACCCACGGTGCAGTCCTGGCAGGCATGAAGGTATATACATATACAGGATAGCATAGCCATAGCAATCTATATACCCACAGTGCAGTCCTGGCAGGCATGAAGGTATATACATATACAGGATAGCATAGCCATAGCAATCTATACAGTATCCACGGTGCAGTCCTGGTTGGCATCAGTTGATCCCATGATAACACCAAAATGACAAATACAGGCCGCTTAGCACACTGTCGATATGCACAAGAAGGAAACATAGGAGAGCTCACCACTCCTTAGCTCCAGGACAGCCGGAAGGGGAGTTTGTAGGTTGGGAAGAGTTAGGCCATGTCCCCACTGCACGGGGTTTTCGGCCGGTTTTTCAGGCGGTATGCGGTTTTTCAGAGCCTAAAAAAACCGGCCGAAAATGAGCAAAATTGTGCTCTAGGAAAACCGTGCAGCGCCCCCCTCTGTCCCCTGCCCCCAATGACGGGTTTTTCCGCCCGACTGTTTTGTCGCCGGGGGGACCGGCGGCAAAAATTGAACATGCACAATCTGCCGCCCGGGTTCCGGGACGGAATTTGCTGTTCAAGGGGGAGGGTGGGGGCTTTTCTCCGGTCTCGCGGGAAAAGCCGCCCCCCCCCCCCCCCCGCAGCCGTGGGGACGACCGCAAAACGGACAAATACCGGGGCCGGCAAGGGCCGGGAAATTTTTGTCCTGTCCCGTGTGAACGGCCCCCTTAGGCATTTCCAGGGCTTAACGTGGGAGTAATTACGCCCCGAAATTTAAACCCTGTGGACGGAGGGGAGTGGGGGAGTGGGGGGGGGGCCCGGCACTTCGCCGGCCCATCGTTGATTACCCGGCGTTGTACACCGTGGTAATTCAATGTCAATTATCTCCCCGCCCGGGGGATTCGCCGGCAGGTAGGGGAAAACGAAACCCAAATTTTCTCATGAGGAATAAAGTTGCAGAGCCTGTGACACTGGTTTTCTACCACTATATGGCACTGTAGGAGGTAACATACAGTCTGCAAGCCTGTGTACACTGGGCCCCCACTATATGGACTGTATGGAGGTAAATATACGTCTGCAACCCTGTGTACACTGGTGTCAACCACTATACGGTATGTATAGTGGAAAATATACAATCTGCAGAGCCTGTGTCCTGGTGTCTACCACTATAGGTCACTGTAGGGAGGTAATATACAGTCTGCGGGCCCTGTGTACACTGGTGCCCACCACTATAGGTCATGAAAGGAGGTATTTAAGTCTGCAGAGCCGTGTACATGGTCCCTCCACTATATGGTCACGTATGGGGGTAATATCAATCCCCGAGCCTGTGTACACTGAGTCTCCACTAATGGGCACTGTATGGGGTAATACACGTCTCAGACCCTGTTCACGGTGCCTACCACTATATGGTCACATGTTGGGGTAATAACAATTGCAGACCCTTGTACACTGGTCCCTACCACTTAGGGTCACTGTTGGAGGTAATATACAGTTGCAGAGCTGGTACATTGGTGTCCACCCTATAGGGGTCCTGATAGGGGAAATATACAGTCTGCAACCCGTGTACACTGGTGTCTCCACTATATGGTCACTGTTGGGGGGTTAATATCAATTGCGACCCTGTGTCACTGATGTTACCATTTTGGGCACTGTATGGAGGTAATACACATTTGCAGACCCCTGTGTACACTGGTCCCTACCACTATAGGGCCCAATGTATGGGGTAATATTCCAGTTGCAACCCTGTGTAACTGGTTCTCCCACTTATGGTCACTGATGGAGGTAATAACAGTCTGCAGAGTCGGTGTCCCTGGTGTCTACCCCCTTTTTTGGTCACTGTATGGGGGAATATACAGTCGCAGAGTGGGTGTACATGGTGCTACCCTATATGGTCACTAAATGGAGTAATATACTCTACAGACCCTTGTACACTGGGGTTACCCTATTGGTCCCTTTTTGGGGAAAATATACAGTCTGTAGGCCGTGTAAAAGGTGTCTCCCACTATATGGTCACTGTATGGAGGTAATAAAAGCCCCAGAGGCCTGTGTACATGATGTTACCACAAAATGGTCACTGTATGGAAAATATACAGCTGCCGAGCCTTGTACACGATTCTCCAATAGGGTCACTGTATGGGGGTTTAATATACAGTCTGCAGAGCCTGTTTTCACTGGTGTTTCCACTATATGGTCATGTAGGGAGGAAAATTTACAGTCTGCAGGCCGGTACACGGGGTTTTACCACTTTTTGGTACTGTATGGTGGTAAATACAGTCGCAAGTCGGTGTCCCTGGTGTCTACCACTATATGGCACTGTATGGAGGTAAATAACAGCTGCGGGCCCCGTGTACAGGGAAACCCACCCTATAGGGTTCATTGTATAAAAGGAAATAACAGTCTGCAGAGTCGGTGTACACTGGTTTTACCACAAATTTGGTCACTGTAGGAGGAAAAAATCTGCAGAGTCTGTTTACACTGGTGTTACCACTTAAATGGTCACTGTAGGAGGTAATATACAGTCTGCAGAGCAGGGGTTTGCTAGGGCCTAAACATGGGGGCTCGGCCCCCTTTTGTTTTTTTAGGGGCTGGGTTCACAAAATTTTTTTTCGGGCCTCATTGTAACTGGGGATGTTTTTTTTACAGAAAAAACCGTGTTCCTTCACTTTTTTTTCTGCCATCCCACACAATCCCGTCCATCTCCTCAGCAGTCATGTACATAAAAATCACCAATGACAAATTTACTTTTTCAGAACTTTCACCTTCTATGAAAATCCCCCTAAACAGTCACCAAAACTCCACCTACAAATGGGCAAATCTACCGACAAGTGATTGTTACAAAAACCCCCTACAAAACCAAGCCCCAAACATTATACTAAGGCCAAAAAATCCTCCAGGCCTGACCGAACGCAACCCCCACATGTGATTTTTTTTTTTCCAATTGCACACAGGCCCTAGAGAATATATTCCCCATCGGGCCCAGATAGTGGTAATACTATTAGGCTCTGCAGACTTAAAAGGGAATTACACTGCAGTACATTATGACTCACCGGAGACGTCTTTCGATCAGCATCGTTCACTTTCCCTTTTTTCCCCCATCCGGTTCCACTTTCTCGCTGATTGCTCCGGCAAACTGTTCCCCGAGGATTTGGGAAAATTCTTAGAATCCCACCCTTTTTTCAGGGGGATGAGGCAATATTGGGGCCCCCAGGAGTATAGGGGGGACTGAGGCGTATAGGGGGACTGAGGCATATATGGGGGCCACAGGCAGGGGATAAGGGACACAGCGTATATGGGGGCCACAGGCATATATAGGGACACAGGCAGTAATATGGGGGCCACAGGCAGGTATTTAGGGCACAGGGGCAGCTTTTGGGGGCCACGGAAGGGGTTGGTGGCCCCAGGCAGGCATATGGGGGGAACAGGGGCTTTTTGGGGGCCACAGGAGGATAGGGGGCCCCAGGCAGGGGGTAGGGGGCCACAGGTAGGGATATGGGGGCCACAGGCAGGGATAGGGGCCACAGGGGGGATAGGGGGCCACGGCAGGGGTATGGGGGCCACACAGAATATGTGGGGCCCCAGGCAGGGAAGGGGGCAAACCGAAGGGATATGGGGCCCCCAGGAGGGCATTTAGGGGACAGACGGGGTATGGGGCCACAAGCAGGGATTGGGGGCCCAAGCAGGGGTATGGAGGCCACAGGGAGTATATGGGGGCCCCAGGCAGGGATCGGGGCCCGGGGGATTGGGGGCCCAGGCGGGGTTGGGGGCCCCAGGCTGGAGGGGGCCAAGGCAGGGTATGGGGGCCCAGGGAGGATATGGGGCCACAGGCAGCATATGGGGGGACAGGGAGGGGTATGGGGGCACACAGGGTTTGGGGGCCCAGGCAGGTAAGGGGAAAAAGGGATATGGGGGTCCAGGCAGGGATTTTAGGGGCACAGGCGGCATTTTTAAGGGGGAAGGGGTTTTATGGGGGCCACAGGCAGGATATAGGGCACAGGCCCGGGTTTGGTGGCCCCAAGGCAGGCGTTTTTTGGGGGCCACAGGCAGGCAAAAGGGGGCAACAGGCAGGGATATGGGGGTCACGGCAGGCATTATAGGGGCACGGCGGCTTTTTGGGGAAAGGTAGGGTATGGGGGCCCCAGGCAGGGATAGGGGGCCCCAGGCAGAAAAAGTGGGGCCCCAGGCAGGGATATGGGGGCCCAAGAAGGGAAAAGGGGGCCCAGAGGGATTATAGGGGACAGAAGGGATATGGGGGCACAGGCAGGGTTGGAGGCCCAGGGAGTTATGGGGGCCACAGACAGGATATGGGGCCACAGGCAGGATATAGGGGGCCCCGGCAGGATTGGGGGCCACAGCATATATGGGGGCACGGCAGGGTAATTGGGGGGCCCCAGGGAGGGGTATGGGGCCCCAGAGAGGGATATGGGGGGCCCCAGGGAGGATTATAGGGCACAGGGCAGGGTATGGGGGCCCCAGGCAGGGATATGGGGGCCCCGGCAGGGGTATGGGGCCCAGGGGTATTTTGGGGGCCCCAGGCAGGGAATTATAGGGGGAAGGCAGGGATATGGGGGGCCCCAGGGGGATATTGGGGCACAGCAGGGGTGGGGGCCACAGGCGGTTATGGGGGCCACAGGCAGTATATACGGCCACACAGGCGGGATATGGGGGCCCAGGGGGATATGGGGCCCCAGGCAGGGGAAAAGGGGCCACAGGCGGGATATGGGGGCCAAGGCATTTTTATAGGGGCCCCGGCGGGGGGATGGGGGCCCGGGCAGTGGGATGGGGGCCACAGGCGTATTGGGGGCCACAGGAGGGGGTTGGGGGGGCCCAGGCAGGCATTATAGGGCAAGGAGTGGTATGGGGGCACAGGGGGATTTGGGGGTCACAGGCAGGCTTATAGGGGGACAGGCAGGCATTATAGGGGGCCCGGGAGTAAATTAGGGGCATGAGGCAGGTAAACGCTATAAAAAAAAGAAAAATTAATACTCACCTTTGTCCCCCGGCGAGCGCGCTCCGTCCTTTCAGCCCCCGCTCCTCCGGGAGCTCCTCGGGCGCCGGCTATGACGCGCTGTGCGCCCGAGGACAGGCAGCGTCGCGATGAATCACATCATCGGACGCTTTTCCGGCTGAGGCGCACGGGGCCCCCGGGGGGTCCCCAGCGCTTTTTGGGACCCGGCGCCCCCGCGGGGTGGCCTGCGGTTTTGAAACGTCTGCGGGGCAGGGGGAGCGTCGCTCTCTGTGCAGAAGCCCTCAGCAGTGGCGTCCAGCGGACGCCATGCAGCTGAAGGGCCCTCGGTGCTCCCGGCCAGGGCAGAGGCCTGGAGAAAGGGAGACTCGGGGGACAGGGTTTTTTATTGGGGCCCGAGCCGATAAAACAGCCTAGCGAGCCCCTGCTGCAGACCCGTGTCACTGATGTCTACCACTATATGGTCACTGTATGGAGTTATATACATCTGCCGAGCCTGTGTACATGGTGTCTACCCCTATAGGTCATACATGGGGAAATTACAGTCTACAGAGCCCGTTTACACTGGTGTCTACCCCTATATGGTCACTGTAGGAGGGAAATACAGTCTGTAGAGCCTTTGTACCTGGGTTACCCCCTATATGGTAATGTATGGAGGAAAATACAGTTGCAGAGCCTGTGTACATGATGTCTCCCCCTATTGGGCATGTAGGAGTTAAAATACAGTCTGCCCCAGCCTGTGTTCACTGGGGTCTACCACTATATGGCACTGTATGGAGGGGAAAATTTTCAGTCTGCAGAGCCTTTTTGGTTTTGTACAGGCCCCCCCTATATCGTAATGTTGGAGGGGGAAAAATTAGTCGCAGAGCCTTTGGGGACACTGGGCCCTCCAATATTGGGCACTATATGGGGGTAAATACGTCTGCAGAGCCTGTGTACATGGTCCCTACCACTTTTTTTGGTCACTGTATGGGGGTAAAACAGTCGCAGGCCTGTGTCACTGGGGTTACCCCTATATGGTCACTGTATGGAGGTAGTATACATTCTGCGAGTGTGTACACTGGTGTCTACCCCTATACGTCAAGTATGAGGTAAAATATGTCTCAGACCTGTTACACTGGTGTTACCACTTATGGTCACTGTTTGGAGGGAATATACGCTGCAGAGCCTGTGTACACTGATGTCTACCACTAACGGGCACTGTATGGCGGTAAGATTGGTCTTTGGTTAGTGGTTTGTATTCAGTCACAGTAAGATATTACTTAGTCCCCATATACTGATAAAGGTGGTGATCACGGTGTGGTGGTATTTTGTGGTACCATATATAGAGGTGTTATTGGTAATTCTGGTGCTTGCATAGTGGTGTGACGGTAGCATTTAATCACTGTGTGGCAGAACATCGGCCTCTGTCCAGTGGTTTGTATTCTGTGACAGTGTAATAATATTGTCGAGTACCATATATATAGGTAACAAGGGTAACACTGGTGCTTATTGGATGTAATAGTTAATCACTGTAGGGTGATAATGTTTGATCCTGCTATAGCGGTATTAGTTTATAATCATACATTGTCTATTAATCTTTTTTGTGTTTGGGAGAACATATAGCTTGGGGACTGGTCCTCTTTCTATGGGGCCCCAGCAATGTCCCTGGAAACGCTATAGATCAGAGCTCCGCACATCAATGAAATGTGACCCTGTTGTTTGTAAATATATCGGCTTTATAGATTTATAGATTCCATTTATCATTTTCTGTCTAAAACTGTCCCTGACTGCCAAACCGCCTGCCTACAGGTGTCAGCACTGCCCCCCACCTCCAATCTGGGCACTTACATTATGGGATTTTTTTTTCTATTATTTTGGGGAAGGGGGGAGAGGTTATTCTCATTTTAAAGAGATTGGAGTAGAATTTAGCTGTTGTGATTGCATCCATTGCGCTCAGTATTTTCCATGTCTATGGAGCATTCATGATGCACGCCTCACTCCAGCCAGAATATCTATGGCGGAGGGGATTTCACAGATCTGGATTGGCATCAGCACTTGGCAGATTTCCTCTGCATACACTGAGGTGTGGGGGATTATTATGCACTTGGATGATATATTCTTGCTCATTAAAATCTATTGCTGACATATAGATCAGCGGGTAATGTGCATCGCATGGAACACATGTACTTATCGCATTTAGAACGACTCGCAGGAGGCAGAGAACCGGGGGTTGCCCACAGTCACCTGGTTAACTCCAGTACCAAGCCTGAAAGAGGAGCGCAGGCAAGATGTCGTCAGAGGGAGCCTCTAGCCCAGACCTGGGCAAAGTACGGCCCCCGGGCCGCATCCGGCCCTCCAGCTCGTCGGATGCGGCCCGCGGCGTACGCTGTCCAGGTCTGCTAATAGTAGCACTGACAGCCGCCGCGGCCGGGTATTGCTGAGAGGCCGCCGCGGGCCGTCAGCGCTACTATTACTGGTGAATTAGGCAGTGACGCGATGAAATCCGCTCACCGCGCCGCTGCCTCTCCTGGGCGCACACAGTAAATAACTCTGTGCGGGCCCAGGAGTGGCGGAGGAGCGTTCCCGGCGCTGGGGGCATGACGTCATCACGCCCACCAGCCCGGGAAGTCCTCGGGACAGAAGATGAGGCGCTCGGCTGGGAAGCAGGTAAGCCAGGGTGAGTATCAGTGTTTGTTATTTTTAATTTTGGTCATAAAGCTATATACCTGCCTGTGAGAAGCTCTAACTAGCTATATACCTTCCTCTGGGAAGCCCTATCTATATACCTGCTTGTGGGAAGCCCTATCTATATACCTGCTTGTGGGAAGCCCTAGCTACCCTATATACCTGCCTGTGGGAAGCCCTAACTAGCTTATACCTGCCTGTGGGAAGCAGGTATATAGCTGCTTGGGGGAAGCCCTAACTAGCTATATACCTCCCTGGTGGGAAGCCCTAACTAGCTTTTATACCTGCCTGTGGGAAGCCTAACTGGGCTATATCCCTGCCTGGGGAAGCAGCTATATACCTGCTTGGGGAAAGCCCTAACTAGCTATATACCTGCCTGTGGGAAAGCCCTATGCAGCTATATACCTGCCTGTGGGAAGCCTATCCAGTATATACCTGCCTGGGGGAAAAGCCCTACCCAGCTATATACCTGCCTGTGGGAAGCCCTATCCAGCTATATCCCTCCCTTTTGGGAAGCCCTTATCCAGCTATATACCTGCTGTGGGAAGCCCAAACCCAGCTATATACCTGCTGTGGGAAGCCCTATCCAGCTATAATACCTGCCTGTGGAAGCCCTATCCAGCTATATACCTGCCTGGGGAAGCCCTAATCTAGCTATATCCTGCCTGGGGAAAAGCCCTATCTCTATACCTGCTTGTGGGAAGCCCTAACTAGCTATTTTCCCTGCCTGAGGGGAGCTGTACCTAGCTATATTCCTGCCTGAGGGGAGCTGTCCCCATCTATATACCTCCCTTTGCGGGGTACATATATCTATATACTTGACTGACTGAGGGGAGCTGTATATACTGCCAGACTGAGGGACATACATCTACTACCTGCCTTACGAGGAGAGCTGTATATACCTACCTTACTGTGTACCATGAGTAAGGCAGTTATATAGATGCATCCCCAGTAAGATTCCACAAAAATAATCCTCCAAAAAACGATTTTTTTCCCCGTTCACCCTATGTTTTTATTAGTCCGGCCCTTCAAAAGCATCGCACTTTCTCATGCGGCCCCATGGGAAAATTAATTGCCCACCCCTGCTCTAGCCTAATGCATAAACTAAGGGGAGAAAACAACATACACAGGGCCGTAGCTACAGGGAGTGCAGAGGTAGCAGTCGCTACCGGGCCCTGCAGCCTGAGGGGCCCAAAAGCCCTTCTGACACCAGCATTGTAAATGGCACATGGTAGTTGGGGGGCCCCCATTTCACTTTTTGCACTAGGACCTCAAAGCCCTCTGCACTAGGACCTCTGTTTATATCTCTATACACTGCTCACATAAAGTTTGGGATATTTGGCTTTTGGTTGAAATTTTCAGGATGAAGATAAAGAGTGACTTGTATGATTTTTGGCTTTTGGCGCCCAGACGCCATTTTTTTTGCACCTATTAATCGTGTAGAATGCACCTGACTCTATGAACCTGTTCTCCTGCCGGTCATACATTTAGCACTTTCTAGCAACAAAGCGACAAATCAGGCCACAAGTGTCAGGTCAGACCATTCATAAGCAATTACTTCATCGTGGTCTGCGGGCTAGGCGACCTGACCGCACCACCAGGCACAGGAATCATCGTCTGGGCCTGGGAGCATCTACTCTGGACGAGGGACCAGAGCTCCTCAGTGATGAAAGTCCATTCACTCTGAGCAGAAATCATGCCTGCAATAAATATTGGAGATGTTAAGGAGAGCGCTGTGCATCAGCCAGGTCAGGTACCGGTCAGGGAGAGCACTGTGCATCAGCCGGGTCGGTACCGGTCAGGGAGGGGCGCTGTGCATCGCCGGGGGCAGGTTTCTGGTCAGGGAGGCGCTGTGCATCAGCCGGTCAGGTTTCCAGTCAGGGGAGCGTGTGATCAGCCGGGTAGGTACTGGTCAGGGGAGGGATGTGCATCAGCCGGGTCAGGTTTCGGTCAGGGGGAGAGCGATGTGCATCAGCGGGTCAGGTACCGTCAGGGAGAGGGACTGTGCACCAGCCACGTCAGGTACTGGTCAGGGAGAGCACTGTGCACCAGCCTCGTCAGGTACTGGTCAGGGAGAGCACTGTGCATAAGCCTGGTAGGTACCGGTCAGGGAGAGCGCTGGGCATCAGCCGGGTCAGGTACCGGTCAGTGAGAGCACTGTGCATCAGCCGGGGCAGGTACCCCTCAGGGAGAGTTATGTGCATCACCCGGGTCCGGAATCCGACAGGGAGAGCTCTGTGCATCAGCCGGGTCAGGTACCGGTCAGTGAGAGCGCTGTGCATCAGGCGGGTCAGGCACCGGTCAGAGAGAGCGCTGTGCATCAGCAGGGTCAGGTACCGGTCATATATAGCTGTCCCGTTCTCTAAAGGGATGGCAGGAAATTGCCCGGGTCGGGGTCCTCTGGGCCCCCCCCGGGGGGGTGGTAACCAACAGTGGGGGAGCCGAAAAAACAGGGCTGGTAGGGGGTGCCCCGAAGGAAACGGGAGTTTTTTGGGGTGCTGGGAAACGTTGCCCCATCCCAGGAGTTGCAGACTTGGTATGACCCAGGTATAACAGGTGATTAGCAGAAGGTGAACGGCGGAGTTCGGCGGAACGGGAAAAAGTATTTTCAGCAGCAAGCACGCCCAAAGGGGTTTAAGCTTTTATGCGCGAAAAAACAAAATACCCGGGCAAAGGGGGGTCCGGTCATCATTGGACATAGGGAAAACCGAGGGTGCGTTCCCGGCGTGGCAAATACCGGTCGGTTTGCCGGCCGGTTTTTTCCCCGGTTTTTTGGGGCCCTTCCCCCGGCCCCAGGGGGGGGGCTTTTCTTCCCCCATGTCGGAGAAGAGCCCTCCCCCCCCCCATTGAGGTTTCGTTTCCTAGGAAACCGGACGGAAAAAAAAAGCTCAATTTTTTGGGCCATGGGGGGGAAAAAAACCCCTTCGTGGGGGACAGTGGAGGCTGTGCACGGGTTTTCCTAGGAGCCTGTTTTTGCCATTTTCGGCCGTTTTTTTCAGGGGTTTGAAAAAACCCAAAGGCTGAAAAAACCGGCTGAAAACCTGTGCCGGGGGACCGCCCTTAATCTTAAAAATACGTGTGGCGGGCGGCGGCCCTGGGGAAGGGTGTGCACAGGCGCCAGGGACCCGGGGAAGAAGGGTGGCTCGACCTGCCGCAGGAAAGCTGGAGGTCCCGGGAAATGGGGAAGGTGGAGACATGAGCCTGGGACATAGAAAATCCCGCAGGGGCGGGGCCAGGAGACACGGGCCGTGCGGTCCAAACCGGGACGCGGGGGTAAACCGTGAAATTGTAAAATGAGTACCAAAAGTGCTATGTCATTCTAAAAACAGCATTCGAATAAGGTATATTTTTATATTTGGACCTTGGGTGAGGACCCCGCTTTTGACTCCTTGATGCAGCCGGAATTTACAGTTGGGGGCGGGGAAAGGCTCCCCAAATGGAAATGACCGAAGCTGCTCCCAAATGGTGAAAAAGGGTTAAAGGGGTTGTCTCGTTAAAGAATGCTTTAAAAATTTCTAGGGAACAAAAAAAAAAATTTTTCCAAAAATTTTTTTGCTTTGTTCCTCTTTTTTTCCCAAGGAGTAAAATAAATTTTTTGACCCCCCGGTATTTCATTCCCCCAGTAACCCTGAAAACAATTCTCCCCTGCGTTTTTTAAATGAGATAACAGTGATGATTTTCTACCGGTCTGGGTGCCCGTGCTGCTCGCAGTAAAAAGCTTTTTTTTTTAAAAAAACGAAATGTAATTTAGGGTTTTTTTTGAGGGATCAGATAAGAAGCCCTGTTGTATTTTGGGTCAAATCTGATCTAATTAGCATCTGAAAGCCGCGGGCCCCAAGCTGTCGCGGGAGTGTATGAAAAATGATCAGTCTAAACCAGGAAGTGGCAGAGTTTCTTTCATTCTCTAAAAACTGGGGGGGGGGCTTTGCTGGGCCCTTAAAACATTGGGGGAGGGCCCCTTTGTTGCGGGGTGTAAGGCAGCCGCTGTCCGCTACCAAGTGGGTTGCGTGTGAGCCCGTTTTATAACCTTTATGCCATTTGATTTTTGGGAATCCAAATCTGAAGGGGGGAGGGAAATTAAAAACCCGCTGCTTCCGCGCAGAGACTTGTTTTTGATCCCTTATGATGGTCTCTAACAACAAAAATTACAGAAATTTTACCAAAAGGGCCCCACAAAAAAATAACTTTTAATCAGTTTTTTTTAAAAATTATCATCATAAAATATCCCAATACATTTAAAACACCAAATTTCTCTGTATTATACGTTCAGTCTAGAAAATTTATTATTTGGAAGGGTCTTTCCCATTATGATAACTTCAAATAGATACAAATTTTCCTGTTACTCAGGTTTGATGCCCAGTATGTTGCTTCAATAGGAGGGTTTTCCCTTCCGCATGATAGGGGGAAAAAAAAAAAAAATTCCGATAAAAAATTAGTTTCCCTCTACCTTTCCCTTCTTTTCCCTTATAAAATGGAGTTCGTCCCAAAAAAAGGCCGGCCCCCATTAATGGTGGGGGGCTCGCCCCAAAAAACCTTCATAAAAATAAAAAGGGATTAATAGTACATTATCAAACCTTCAATGCACTATAAAAGAAGTACGGAATGGTAACCAAAAAAAGCCTTTCCCTATAAGGAGAGGGCTAGCAGTGGGGGGGCCCCTTTTGGGAAAATTTTGTGAATTTGTAATTTAATTTGGGGCCTATTATCTCCTTTGGGGGTTAGTCTGTGAGTTTTCTCTCGACAACATCCCCATCCTCCCCCCCCGGCCCACAGCTTGTCCCCTCTTTTTTTCCCCAATTTTGGGGGACAAAAGTGCTCTTAAATTGAACAATCCGGTATATGGGTGATTAGTTTAACTCCTAAATAACACAGTGTTTTCCCTTTTTTTTCTTCTAATTGCCTTTTTTTTCATTGTGTGTTGAGGGCTCATGGGCTTTTTGGTTGTTTTTTTCTTTCTTTACGTGGGTAAAAAAAAGTTTTTTTTTTTATTTTTTGGCAGTTTCATGCGGGGGTAAATATCAGTTTTAGAAGGGTTTTTCCAACAGTGAGCCTTTTTTTACTTTTTTTTTTAAATTTTTTATTGACAAGCATTTGTAAGGGGAAAAAGTTATATTTGGTTTTTTTGTGTTTTTTTTTTTCACTTTTTATTTCTTGACCCCTTTAAAAATCGATTTTCTCACTGCGAGGACACCTACTCA
>JAODAL010063428.1:0-19239 GCA_025379985.1 Phyllomedusa bahiana
AAAAGGGGGAGATCATGCTCTGCCTCAGTATGTCACAGTACGTGTTGGTAGTGATGGTTCTCTCAGTGAACTGTAGCTCCCCACAGCCGGCAGAACTCCTACAACCCCAAACTGAAGTCCTACCACCAAGCTTGACTGTAGGCAGACACACTTGTGTCTGTACTCCTCACCTGGTTGCTGCCACACACGCTTGACAGCATCTGAACCAAATAAGTTCTTCTTTGTCTAATCAGAGCACAGGACGTGGCTCCAGAAATCTACGTCCTTAGTCTGCTTGGCTTCAGCAAACTGTGGGCTTTCTTGTGCATCATCTTTAGAAGAGGTTTCCCTTCGGGACTAACCCATGCAACCATTTTTGGAGTGTGCTGATTTGACAGGCACGACCCACCCTTCTTCGGTAACCTCGCATAATGTTGGCACATCATATGTCTATTTTGAAAAGACCATCCGGGATAAAAGCTGAGCATGTGGACCAACTTCTTTGGTCGACCATGGCGAGGCCTGTTCTGATGGAACCTGTCTTTTAAACCGCTGAAAGGTCCTTACCACGCTGCACTTAGTGTTAGGTTTGGTTTCCTCTTATAGCCTAGGCCATCTTTATGTAGAGCAACAATTCTTCCTTTTTTTTTTTTTTTTTTTTTTTTAATCTAGATCCTCAGACAGTTCTTGTGGCACTTCAAGTGACCAGTGAGAAAATGTGAGGCGTAACCCCAAACTTACGACCGAACCTTGTCCAAAACGAGTCACATGGAAGGAAAATGGCAAATTGGGCACAATTTGTCCACTTTCACTTAGGGGTGTACTCACTTTTGTTGCCAGCGGTTTAGACATTGGTGGCTGTGTGTTAAGTTATTTTGAGACCGCACCAAATTTACACTGTTCTACAAGCTGCACATGGACTGCTTTACATTGTATCAAAGGGTCATATGGGTATTGTCCCATTAAAAGATACAATATTTTCAAAAATGTGAGGGGTGTACTCACTTTTGTGAGATGCTGTACTTAAAGGACGTGGGAAACACAGGGAACACTGGAGAGCTGGCAGCCACTGGAGACCGGAGTACAGGTTCTTTCCTTTAGGATGTGTTCACACGGCGTATTTGCGGAGTGTACTTCGGGCACATTGCAACGACATTACACCCTGAAGTACGTCCCGCAAATACGGTAAAACCTTAGCACTTGCAGAGTGCTATGGTTTTGTGACGCACACTATGCAGCTGTAAAAAGAAGTGGGCGCGTACACGTCGTGAATGGGAAAAGTATAGGAGGCCAGGCCGTAGTTCTGTTAAAAGTATGCACTGGCTACCGTGTACTTTCAACAGCAGCGTAAGCATTTTGGCACGGGAACAAGCCGCAAAACCCCGAAACCCGGTTTTTTTACATTACAGCAGCTTCAGTCTGCACAGTGTTTTGTGAAAATCTAGTGCAACTGCTTTGATTTTCTTTCTTAGACTTGTCAAAACAGAACGATTGTTCAAATGGAATCATTTATAAAAAAAAAAAAAAAAAAAACTCCTGGGTGTAGCTATTGCCATTATATACTTTTTATGGTGCCCCCTTTTCAGTCCAACGCACGGGTGTCAAACGTTCCCCTCCACTGTTGGGAAACTACAACCCCATCAGCCCACTGTTATAATAAACAAATCATGAGGGGGATTTGTAGTTTACCAACACGGGAGGGCTGCATTTGACACATTACAGCAATTTTTAAAAACTTAGAAGCATTTTTTTTAAAATTTTCTAAATGAAAAATATTATCTTTAGATCAAATACTTTGACGTCTGTTCAAAGACAAACCCTTTAAAAAAAGGGTTTTGTGGACTTTCTGCTGCGCCCACAACTCCCGCCGCATGCAAAATGCTCCCCTCTGGTCCATGAACTTGATTGCTGCATCCAGCATGTCAGGTTAAACAGACACCAGTTAGCTATTGTACTTAGAAAATTCTTGGGGGTAAGTGAACTTAACGGATTCAGCATTGAAATCCTTGTTTAAAACGGCCTTTCATTGAAAAGCCATCATCATAGTTACAAAATTTGGTTTTCACATCCGTTTTGAAGAATAAACGTAAGGTGCACACTGTTGTGGCAGCAAAAGCTATGCAAACCAATACAATGCAGTACACTCTAAAAACGCTAAAAAAGTCAAGGGCAAAAGAATTTTTGGAACACATTTCTGCTACTAGAAATTTATGAAAAAAGTGGGTTCTTTTGTACATTTTTTATCAAAAAGTAAAGCCCAGCTACCTGGCAAGGTATCCCAATACAGGTGGGAACCTACACTACAGTTACCTCTCTGGGGACTATTTAACTTCCCCACTTAGGGGGGTTAGAAGGTTCCGCAAAAACTGATCTGTTAAAAAAAAACCTGTGCAGGGGGTGAGTGCATAATCCAAGCTGAGGGCTACCACTTTCCCCCTACAAACAGTCAAAATAAACATTTGGAACACACCTTTTTTGAAGAAAAAACAATAGGTTCACACTGTTGTGGCAGCAAAAACCTGCAAACACAACACAATACGGCAGCATCTAAAACGCTAAAAAAAAAAATCAGAGGACATAAAATTTTGGAACCGGGATTTCTCTAATGTGAAATTAGAAAAAAACTTAGGTTCTTAGTGTACATTTTTTATCAAAACTGTAAAAGCCCACCTACCGGCAAGGGGACCACAAACAGGTGGAATCTACGCTACATGCCACCTCTCTTGATGTCTGTTCAGACCTCCAAACTTCAGTGTTCGAAGGTTCCTGCTATAAACCTGATCTGAACAGACACCAAGAGAGGAAACATATTAGAGTAGGTTCCCACCTGAATTGAGGTCACGTTGTTGCGGTAGATGGACATTTACAGTTTTGATCAAAAATGTACACTAAGAACCTCAAATTATTTTCATATTAGCAGAAATGCTGTTTTCCCAAAAAATTTTTATGTCCCCCTGACTGTTTTTTAGTGTTTCTAGAGTGCTACTGATATTGTATTGTGTTTGCGTAAACTATAGCTTACAGTGGACCACAGAGCGGATTTTCCACACTACGGATTTTAAATTCGTGATGCGGGTTAAAAAAAAAAAATGAATGTGTTAAATCTTTTGAGCAGATACTTGTCATTGAAATGGGGCTATCCCATGTCCAAATCAGAGGTGAACACCGCTTCTGTTAAGTAGAAATCTGATGGGAAAAAGTCTGACGTGTGAACCTACCCATAGGGTATGTTCATGTGGCATACACAGGCCCGTGCCGCAATGTACCTTCAGTAGCACTGTTGAAAGTATGTGCTGGCTAGTACGTGCTTTCAACGCGTGGCAATGCTGATAAATATGATCGTAAAAATCACTATTGGTGAGTGCTGTGCTTACTAATTCTACTATATTTACGGGGCGTACTTCTGCGCAATTATGTGCCGAGCATGCCCCGCAACTACGTTGTGTGAACATACCATTAATGATGGATATATATATTTATTTTTTTTTTTGCTTTCGATTTGACCATGAATGTCCTAAGGTCTCAAGTATTTTGTTTCTTATCATACCCATCCAGTAACCACAATGGATAACTGTTGAAGCCTTCTTGGGTGCCCATTAAAGGGGTTTTGCCACGATGTAATGTCGTGGGATCCTCCAAAGTGGGTATTTAATCACTTTTCTATATATATGATTACAAAAAGTGAAGCCTCTGAGAGCTACAGCTTGCTCACCCCCCTTTATTTTCCTACAGTTTACATTAGACACAACCGGGAGTTGATCGGGCCCCCCTTGCGTGTTTGCCTTCTATCTGATGAGGGGGAACATAAGGAGTTTGAAGGGGCTGGGGAGAAAGTCATTGTATGAGGCTTTCTCTTAAAGAGACTCCACTGGGTTTTAATTAATTATTTAGTAAACATTGCAAACGCCCCTTTTTTCCTCCTCTGCTCGGGGGGGGGGGGGCCCCCTCCCCTCACCCCCCGCAGCCCTTCATGACTCACATGCTTTGTTTTATCTTCTCTCCGAACAATAAATGGGAAGGAACTCATTTGGGGGCAAAACCCTTTAAAGACACTCCCATTCCTCTCAAAAATGGGTGACACTGCGCACCCCCTGTCTTGCCAATGATTTCCAAATAAAATACTGTTCTAAAACATTTATAGTGTGATACTCTTTATAGTGGCCACCTTTTTCCGCAGCACTTGACCATGCAGAGGGTACAGGTACAGACAAAACTGATCATTACACAGTAACAAATCAACCACGAACTGTGAGGAGCCGGCTTTTAGGAGCTTACAATCAGTGCTTCATACTTTCAGACTTGGATATTCATTATATTTGACATTGTCTAGCCAGGAAATAGGTTTTTTTTTTCATTTTGGCCCTTTTAATGAATGTTAGGGGTTTTTTTTTTTTCACGGGACAGGGGGAAAAAACCCCCCGTTTTGTCCTTTTTTTTGGCCCCCCCAGGCCGCGGGGGGGACGCTTTTCCCACGATGAGCGGAGAAAACCCTCCCCCCTTTCCCTTAGGGGCACAGATTAACCGGAAACCGGACGGAAGATTGTGCTTCTACAATGTTTTGCCGCCGGCGACAAAACCGTCCGACGGCAAAACCCGTGTAGTGGGGACTGCTGCACGGGTTTTCCATAGAGCACAATTGTGCTCATCTTCGGCCGGTTTTTTAGGCGGTCTGAAAAACCGCAAACCGGCCGAAAACCCGTGCAGTGCGGACATGCCCTTATCAGCTGATCAATTCTTCCATAAGGGACTTCCTTGCTGATAGAGATCCTTTCATCTGCTGTAATAACTTCTGCCCCCACCACTTAAACCAGTTTGGCTGCAGCAGTGGGTCTTGGAGAACAGATGGGGCAGGTCCATACAGCCCTGGGGTTAGTTCCTCGGTGACCTTGCTGAAGGGCAGTGACATTCCACTGCACGGCTATTTGCTTTCCTCAGCTGATGCAGAACATTGTCATGTGTCTTGGAACGGGTTCAATCCTACTCACAGCTCTTACCTCGCTGTAAGGCTTAGGTCTACACAGCAGTGGACAAAAAACTCGCTGAAAACCAAATCCTAAAAACTTTCATAAAACTGAGGTTTTTTTTGTCCACAGCCTGTCAAAAGCTGCTGATAAAAACGACGGCTTTTTGGTGCGTTTTTTTGCGCATTTTTTAGCAGAAATGCGCAGCATTATAATTACTGTAGATTTCTGCAAAAAAAAACAAAAAAAAACCGCCAGAATACTTCAGGCGCATTACATAGACTCCAATAGTAAATTTTCTGCCCTGCTCAGTTGTCTTTTTGCAACATGTTTCCAACAATGAGCAGAAAAAAATAAACCTTCTGGAGACTATAGAACATTTTTACTATAAGGGCATGTCCCCACGGCACGGGTTTTCAGCCGGTCTTTCAGCCGGTTTGCGGTTTTTCAGACCGCCTGAAAGACCGGCAGAAAACGAGCACAATTGTGCTCTATGGAAAACCCGTGCAGCAGTCCCCACTGCACGGGTTTTCCGCCCGGCGGTTTTTCCGCCCGCCGTCCGCTCAAAAAACATTGCACATGTTCATTCTTCCGTCTGGTTCCCGGACGGAATATGAACACCTAAATGGGAGGGCTCTTCTCCGCTCATAGCGGAGAAAAGCCCCTCCCCCCCCCCCCCCTCCGCCCCCCTGCGGCCGGCAAACCGACCGGTATTTGTCCACTGCCGTGTGAACGCAGCCTTAAAGTCTATAGGATCTGTTTTCAGCAGTTTTAGAAAACGAAAAATGCTGCGAAAACTACAGAAAACGTGTGCAGTGGAGACAGAGCCTAACTGCTAAGTTTTGTAGGACATGGCATTCTGGACTGCATTATTGTTTTTTCTTTTAGGGATTTTCTGGCATTAAAGGGGTTTTCTCACTACATTGATTCATCTTACCTCAGTCGTGTTTTCGGTGTTTTACTTTGAATTCAGGGGTGTGTTTACTGGCTTCCACTAGACTGCAGTAGAAGCTAGGTCTGTAGGGAAGTGGCAGTCTGAATGGACTCCTAGCAAGGTAACATGTTTTAGTGTAGGGACTCACCTGCTCTGGGATCCCCTTGACGTTTTGGGAGGTGAGCTTAATACAATCTTTGATCAAAAACTGTAAACTAAGAGTCCCAGGTTTTTCATATTTTCCTTAGCAGTAATGCATTTCCAATATTCCTATATACCTTGAGGTTTTACTTAGTCTTTAGTGTGCCACTGTTATTTGTATTAGATGTATGCTATTGCCTTGTCAGTGTGCACCTATGCCTACGTTTTCAAAGTATATTTTAGATGTGCACAGCCTAATTACGTTTTGTAGCTATAGCAACTAGTGCTGGCATCCTATCATGAGAGATTGAACAGGTCTGTAGCTAGAGCGACCTGAGGAGCTGTTGCAGCCCATACAAGAGGGGATATCTAGGAATAGGTAGGACACTGTTAATGGACACATATTGCAAAGTGACTTGTTTTTGCAAGATCTTTATCATAAAAAGCAATCCTTGTAGTGAGACAACCCTTTTAACTTAGGGTGACATGTATGGATCCTGGCACTAACAGGCCAGTTCTAAATCGCTTTAAAGAGAACCTGTCACATAGGTTGTGCCCCCATTACTGACGGCAGCACAAGCTAGTGTCAGACCTGCTGTTCCCAGCACTGTGCCCCTTATTCTGTAAGATGCAGCAGTTTTAGAGCATTTATCCCTCAAATCGTATTCATGAGCAGGTGTTAGCTCCACCCACCAAAGGCTGGCCCCACCCACTGACAGTTATTCACATGTTTCTACCTATTCAAAGTAATAGGTTTGTCAGTTGAGGTGGGTGGGGCTAGCCCCAGCTGGGCGGGGTTTGAAAAAAACTGACACTCTGAAGGACTCTTCGAATGACTCTTCTGGCTGAAAACTGCAGATTTGAGCATTAAATACACGAAAACTACAGGAACTTACAGAATAAGGGACACAGCGCTGGAAACAGCAGGTCTGACACTAGCTTGTGCTGTCCTCAGCCAGGGGGGCTTAACCTATGTAACAGGTTCGCTTTAAGACAGTGTAGAATGCTCCAGAATGTATGACCCTGTTCTTCTGCAGGTCATACATACAGGCGCAGTCTAGTGCCAATACGACACCTCAGGCTCAGGCACCACCTTTAACCTGGTGTGGCTGTTCTAACCTGCACCTAGATTTGGCGTCAAAGAATCATAAATGTGTCTACTTCTATGAATGTGGTGCGACGCCCCTAATCTTTGGCGCATTACAAAGGGACTTGTTGCAGCATTTGGAGTGCACCTGTTCATACATTCTTTTTGGCCAAAGTGCACTAGAAAACTGACGCAGCCCCGTTCATACATGTCGCCCATAGTGTTTAAATGTTGTCCAGCTGTAACTTTATATATGTGGATCCTCTTCTATTCTGAGTCTGCGGCTTCTGACTGGACACGTGAGCTTTACTAGCTCATTTATACCCACAATGCATATGTTCTCATTAAATGCATCACATTCATGGTCCAGCTCTAGCACATGTACAATAACTATAAACCATACATCCGCTGTTGTGAAACACAATGTCAGCCGGTCCATATACCTGACCTACATCATCAGGAAGTGTCTGGGAACAACAAACAGTACATGCTGGATGAATAGGAAGTCCAAAGAGAGAGCAAAATACACATAAATGGTAATTCTACAGCAGGACTATACTCCATAGTGCTGTATAGAAATGATCTCTTACATTGGTCCCTGTCTCCTTTAGAGCTCACAATCTAAATTCCAAATGAACCTATCTATATGTTTTTTTTCTTTTTGTGTAAATGTATTGCATTAGCTTAATTTACTAATGAGCTAGGAGACCCCTTTAATGGCTTTCTCGTTATGTTTCTATGCACACTGTTCTCCTATTTTCCGTTAATGTGCGGCACGCTTTCTTTAGTGTACATACATATAATTTTTTTTTACTCTTTGGGATCTATGAGCTATATGGAAAAAAACTTTTCTTTTTAAAATGCACAGTATTTTGTAATCTCCAGGGCTGAGGAGTCGGCAAGCCAAAGCCCCGACTCCTCAATTTCCCAAACCTCCGACTCCTGGCTCCCTCATACATGGCGCATGTTTTAAGTGATAACCTTACTGTAGTAAAATGGTAACATCAGGCTGTTTATCACCTTATGATACAATAATCAAGCTATTTAGGTAGAAAAGACACTGACAAGCAAAAGGGTAACAATGTTTTGATCTTTTGAACACTTATGGGTGGAGATGAAGAAAAAGCTGTATTTGTATCCAAGTCCAGTCAGCACCAACATTGGGAATGTGTAGAAGAGACATGGGATCAGATTTTGGGATCAGATTTTGGTCAAGACATGCTTGAATCTGATCCAGAGTCCAGAAGGATTCAAGCAGTATTGAAAACCAAAGGTGGATTTCCCAAATGCTAACAAAATAATACAAATTAACATTTTAGCAGCAAAACAGTAACAATGCAGTTACAGGAAAGAATCTGCAGAACTGAGCAGATGCTAAACACTTGCAAGTCAAATTTATGTATAAGATGGGTCAGATGACTGTATATAAAATTACAGTAGCCTCATGTGCAAAGCTGTAGTGGATGGTGAGATATGGAGCCTAAAAGTCACAAGTTCAAAACTTTGTTACCATTTTGCTTGTCAGTGTAAAATATATTTATTGGATAAGACTTTAGAACACAAAAAAATTGTAAATATGCAAAACACTGCAGGAACATTTGTGGAGTCTCAGAACAGCCTCTCTCCACATTTACTTGGGTTGGGGGTAAAGTGGTGACCACAGGGGCAACATCTCTAGCAATGTCAGGGTATAAAGGAATTGCCTCAGGCACAGTCAGTTTTGATGAATGGTTTATCTCTGCTACTTCTTTGAAAACAGGTGAAAAATGTTGCTGAAATCTGTTTGCCCTGGGAGCAGAATCTTTTCCCCTGGGGCAGCAGTTTGCCTGCTCCATGTCATCAATTATACTCCTCATGTGATGAGGCTGAAGATATGGGAGCAGTAGCAATGGCCGGACCCAATTCCTCTTGCTCTTTGCTCTGAATCGAACTAACTGGACCAACTAATTATATGTTTTGGGAGTCGGAGTCGGTCCGTTTTATGACGACTCCGACTCCTGCAAAATAGCCAACGACTCCAATTCCACAGCCCTGGTAATCCCCTTAGTACTGATTTTTTTTATTTATTTATTTTTTTTTCTCCCCTCCTAATTGCTAGTATTGTTGATGGCAGTTTTAAGCTTCTTTGCAGCATGATATCTTCTCATTGAAGGGGTGGTATCATTTCATTAAACGGCCTTCAGAATAAGGGGACAGTGAAAACAAGCAACTTTGCAATTGGATGTCATTTACAAAGCTGTCTTGTTTTCACAGGATCCCTTATCTTCGTTTTCTGTAAACACTGTTCCCCAGTGTCGGTCGGATCCCACCTCCTGTCCTGTCATTGGCTGCCGGCTCTACTAATTTACATTCTGTCTGGCCCCCGGTCGTATTCACGGGAGCGCGCATTCCTTCCTCTTTCACTCAGAATAAGGGGTCGGCAGCATTTCACTCTGCAGAGCCACCTGCTCCTCAGTGACACTTGCAGCTGCTTCTACAATCCGAAAACAGCAGAATTGTGCCTCGGTGCCTAATGCTCCTGCATAGAAGGGAGACGGATCTGTGCTCTGGATCAGTTCATAGAAGACTGGATTCAACTGTAACAAACCTCCAGCTCTGAGAGTAGAAGAGATCAGTGCTCTGAGTTCATAGAAGACTGTCTAGACTGAATACAGGCCTGTGGTATGTAAACATAGAGCTCTTACAAAATAAGACTGCATAGGGAGAGGAACAACACAGTGACATGTGGAGGGAGGGGTTGAACACACTGACCTGGGAGCGAGCATGAACAGTGAAGGGGGGGGGGATTATGTCATCCCCCTTCAGTTAAGAAACACCCAGGTGGGAGGGGAAGAAATGCCCTTGGATTTCAGGAAATGAGAGAATCAATCTTCAAGAAAACAGCCGAACTGATGAAGCCATACATCCCCTTTAATGCTCTAACAATATTGTACGGTACAGAGATGGTGCATTTGTTCTATTACACAGTCATTTCTTATTAGCATAGGAATGCACGTTACCGAGTTTCTAAATAAATGCCTGGGGTCTGGTTACAAGCACAGAATGTACCTGCTCAGTAACTATTGCAGGTAAATATCACCATTACAGTACAGTGGTCCCAATGTTACAACATTAGTTAGGGGACGACCAATATTATTTAAAACAATTGTAACTTGAAACTGTCAATCAATGGAAAAATGGCAGTTGGTACCAAAGCCTCAAAAACGGACATCATGCAAAATGAAGAATAAAGAAGGTGTCCATTTTATTTTGCTTAAATATACTGAGGCTACTGGTGCCTTGACTTCCAGCTGCAGTAGTCGGCTTACAGGGATTTTGCCCCAAAGGCATTTGTACTATTTTTTTGAACTGCATATCCTGTAACTCAGCAGGCTTGACATTTCACCATGCCTTTCCACACAGTGTGCTCACTTTAGTCAAACAAAAGACTAAAGTTCATGTAAAGAGCCTTGAGTAGCTACAATGTAGCTGAGTGGTTAGCACTTCTGCTTTTCATTATAGGGGTACTAGGTTCAAATCCCTGCAGGAACCAGATGTTTTGTTTCCTCAATACACAGACCTGATTGAGGTTTCTTTTTATTTATTTGCACTGTTTGACTAATTACTAAAGAGTACAGAGGACAGGAGTACAATGACATCACCTGAGGTTGAACACTCGTGCAGCAATGAGTGTGTGTGTGATTACTAAGCAGGGAAGAGACTGACAGTAGCTGTCTGAGAGGAGAGGTGATGTCTGCGATGCTGTCGTCACTGGTCGTATCTCCTGGAGACAAGCTGTACACTATGGATCAGTAAGGAAGCCACTTAAAAAAAGAAAAAAAAAAAAGGTACAGAATTTTTAATAATGATGAATGGTGAAAATGTTTATTATTTTAAACCTCTTTAAGACCACTGCACCCACTGGTTTTCTTTTTTAAAATAATTTATTTAATCAGGGCATCAATATATTTCATAAAAATAACCTGAGCAGTTACTCTTTAAAAAAAAAAAAAAACCTCATAAGGGCTTGTTCACACGGCGTTTTCACTCCATGTTACAAGCGCTTTTTAGATCCGTCTCGGGGACCGACAGGACGGACCCAGAGACGGATCTAACCAATTAGCAGTAACTTTATCACTGTGGGCTATGAGGAAGACGCAGCGGCGCTCACATGAGAGATCGCCGCTGCATGTTTCCATAGCGCCGCTCGAATAGGTCTTTGAAAGAAATGACATGCAATTCTTTCCAAGACGGAGCCGACATGCAGGAGGAGAACACGCAGCGGCGATCTCTCATGTGAGCGCCGCTGCGTGTTCCTCATAGCCCGCAGTGATAAACTCACTGCTAATTGTTAGACCCGTCTCTGGGTCCGTCCTGTCGGTCCCCAAGACGGATCTAAAAAGCGCTTGTAACAAGGAGTGAAAACTCTGTGTGAACAAGCCCTTTGAGTTTTTTTTTTTTTTTTTTTTATATTTACAGCGGATTATTGAACATGTTTTATTACTGGTCAAAACCACGCCCAAACATTTGTTGGATCTGCATCCAAAACCCTATAGAGATGAATGAGATTTGCTTTTTAACTGTAAATCCAGCGGGGAAGAAAAACAACCTTAAATTCACATTGAAAACTATATTAAAATACTTGTTGGACAGTGTGGTTTAAAGGGGTTGTCTCGCTACAAGGATTGCTTTTTATGTTAAAGATCTTGCAAAAACAAGTCACCTTACAATATATGTCCATTAACAGTGTCCTACCTATTCCTAGGTATCCCCTCTTGTATGGGCTACATCAGCTTCTCAGGTCGCTATAGCTACAGACCTGTTTGATTCCTCATGATAGGCTGCCAGTGCTGGTTGCTATAGCTAGAGACCTGGCTTCTACTGCAGCCTAGTAGAAACCAGTAAACATGCCCCTGAATTCAAAATGAAACCAAGAAAATAGGTCTGAGGAATGAATCAATGTAGTGAGACAACTTTAAGGTTTCAGAATTCAACAAGTATTTTGATATTTGTTGTGTGGACGTCCACGAACGTAAGTAGAGTTCCTAAAAGCTTGAAATCTTTCTTTGTTGAGAGTAGGAGCTCCTTCAGGGTCCTGTACAGTATACACAGTGTGCCAGATAAATAATATGAAGATACCCTCACATGGTGCCCAAAACGAAAGCTCATCCTGACACATGTAGTACCGTACTGTAGAGGAGCTACTAGACCGCCAATTACTGCATGCACTAAACTAATACATGTAAGAGCAGTACAGAACATGTAGTACCACACTGTACTGTAGAGGCGCTACTAAAAAGCCATTCACTGCATGCATCTCACTAATCCATGTAAGAGCAGTACAGGATATGTAGTACCACACTTGGCTGTAGAGAGGCGCTAGACCGCCAATTACTGCATGTGCTTCATTATTACAAGTGGTGAACAAGTAAAATGTTCGTGATAATTGGCTGGATCATCTTGTCAATAACATGAGCCGCAGATCAGCCATGTCTGGGACATTGTTTGGCTAATGTGGTTTTAAGATACAATGGTCTTTCATGGGACATTGTATGCTGAAAATATTGTAACCTGAGAGGCCAATGTTCTTCAGTAGTTCCCTAATATGAGCTTTATGTGGATTGGACATCCTAGTAAATAACCTTAATTCCACTATTAAATTGCTGCTTTGCTTGACCAAGGCTTAGCCAGGCCCCAGTGCAGTGGATTAAATTGTTGCTGGTCCCATCTAAATTGCTAGATTTTTTTCTGACCTTATTACTTAACAATTTGTATTTCCCATGAAGTAACAATTCTGAATAATTTTTTCTTAAGATCTTTCTTGTACCATTTCTCTCAGAAATTTGTGAATTAGACTGTCAATTGGGTGTTGCCAACAAGGAGTATGTCCCTGCAAGTCCGACACACCCCTTTGACAGGTCCCACTGGTTAACCATTCTGGAGCAACTTTTCTTAGACATATTTAATAAAATAGATCTAACAGGAGAAGCTACAGGTCTTTTGTATCTGCTGCACAAATGCTACTTTTACATGCCTACAGTCAAATTGGAATCTGTTTATTTTCTGCCAACAATTTTTTTAAAAAAATAAAAATTCTGTGCAATTAGGTTTAGTTTTTTTCCCTAAATACTCTAAATGTCTCTGAATACTTCCTCTTCTGGAACAATGATTTTTCAGAACAGTGTTTCTGCGTCACAATTTTTTTGTAAATTAAAGCAATTCTTGTTTTGCAGGCAAAATTGAGACCTCAGAAGTGAACATGTCTGCTGCCAGCTGGAAGCCATTTATATATGGAGGTCTGGCCTCAATTACAGCCGAATGTGGTAAGTTGTACCCTGAATTATTTATCACCCTTATGTTCTGTTGCAGCAAATATCAAAAAAACAAAAAAGAGGTAAGTCCTAAAAATTAACTTTTATTTATATAAGATAAAAAAATTTCCCTGTAAACATCTCTCAGAGAGCAAATGTTTAATATGTTAATTGATGATGTCAAGTTGATGATTTAAGGGAAAACATTATAATCAGTTCTATCCTTATCTAGCTCTTCAGATATTGTGTTTAAACTGCTCGTTATTACATCCTTATCTAAGTTCATCAGATACTGCTTGCGAGAAACCAAGAGGCCTTCAGGAAGTTCTTGCTTAGTAAAGCAGCGATGCAAAACTAAGCGGTCCTTAATCTAGTGCATGCAATAAACTCGCCCCGATAAGGGTGTTCTTGCCTGGACTCTCTTCTTTGATACGACTGATGCTGCAATGCCCTGACAGGGCTGGAGACGTTTAGTATCAGTGTTATTGACTCTAACACCGTGAGTAGCGGGGGTCTTTTCTATACATCGGTAAGCCATGTTATCATTCTTACTTTTGGAGAGGCCGGAACGGTGATAGTTGTGACATCTACCCCCATTGCTGGTACTGTTTACCCTAGCACTATGAACTAAGTTTTTCATTGATTCGTTTTTGTGTGTGTTCTTTCACATGTTTATCGGCAGCTATTGATTGTTCACCTTTCGTCTTGATTTCCTTTAATCAGTCCCCTGAGGTGACTAGGTATGATATAAAAGGCTGGTCGACACATGTTGGGACTAGATTGAAGGGGAATATAGGGTATGTGGTTTTTGTTGGGACTAGGGTCAGGTTCCAGGCAAGAACGCCCTTTTCGGGACGTTGGATTAGGGACCATGTAGTTTTGCATCGCTACTTAGTATTTTGCTCTCAGAGAGGTTTACAGGGGTACTTTTTTATGAATAAAAGTTAATTTTTAGGACTTACCTCCTTTTTTTTTTTTTTTTTTTTGGGTATCTGTCAGAGGTTCTCTGCAACTGCTTAATTGTTAGCTGATTATTTGTTTTGTGAGAAAATATCATCTGTATCACAGCTTTTTAGTTTGATTTATATGATCATTATTGACGGTCCGTTTTAGATTATAATGTAGCCAGTTTGGGAGGCTGTCCAAGACTCCCAAGGGTACGCGCCGCAGTACATCGTGTGAACATAGCCTTAAGCTAACAGTAACGTATTTCGTTAGCCCCCACCAGTGTCCGACTGGCCCATTGACCTCATGTTCGCATGATGCAGTTTGTGGTACAAGCAAATTCCCCTGTGTTTAAAAATCGTGGCAAAAAAGTGTGACCCCCCCCCCCCTCCCCAATGTATGCATATGCCCAAAACAGTGTGAGGTTTGGGAAATGGCCACTAGCCTCCAGTTATCAAATGGTCTATTAGGGACAGAGGATTGAGGCTGTGTTACTTTTGCAGGGGGTAAAAGTAAGGAGCTGTGTGTGTCTGTTTAGGGGGTGTTGATTTGTGTTGCAATTGGAGGGATGGAGGGCTGTGGCTGCTGGCATGGTGGAGTGGAGGAAAGAGGGCCAGGTTTAGGGAATTGGTCAGAGCCTGTGGTCTACTTAAAGGGTTTCCCACCCCCCCCCCCCCCCCCCCTCCTTTTAAGGGCATGTCCCCACTGCAAGGGTTTTCGGACGGTTTTTCAGCTGGTTTGCGGTTTTTCAGGCCGCCTGAAAAAGCGGCGGAAAATGAGCACAATTGTGCTTTATGGAAAACCGTTTCCGTCAGGCGGTTTTGCCGCCGGCGGCCTGGCGGCCAAACATTATAGAAGCGCAATCTTCCGTCCGGTTTTCGGACGGAATCTGTGCTTCTGAATGTGAAGGGGGAGGGCTTTTCTCCGCTCATCGTGAAGAAAAGCCGTCCCTCCTCCCTTCTCCCCCCGCAAACCGGCCGGTATTTGTCCTGTGCCGTGGGGATGCGCCCTAAGGGTATGTTCACACGGTGTCTTTTAGATGCGTATTTGGATCTGTGTTTCAGACCCAGACACGCATCTAACAATGTGCAGTGTGATTTACATTGCTTACAATGTAAAACGCATCAGCATTCAGACGAGTGAACGCCAATGCATGTTTTACATGCGTCTTTCGGATCCGTTCAAAGAATTGACATGTCAATTCTTGATCCGTTTGATGCAGCAGGCGCCCTATTTAAAACTATAGGGTGCATTTCTGCTGCAGCAAAAACTCATCCAAGCATGCAGAACACTTTGGGCGCGTGTTACGCAGCACTTTTGAATGTTTTTTTGATCCATGATGTAAAATCCCCTGCACTGGTCACTCGCAGCTAGCTGTGAATGAGGAGGGCTGCACTTGCACATGCACAGTTGGCTCACAGCTAGCTGCGAGTGACCAGTGCAGGGGATTTTACATCATGGTAAAACCCCTTTAAGTAACAATAAAAATTATACTCCCCTTTACAGTCACTGCTGTTCTAGTGCTAAAGCTGCCAATGGTGTCTCCAGTCTCTTTACTTCCAGCCCCTATGAACAATGCGAGGAAAAAAATGCTGCCCAAAATCCAACGGCATTTTAACATTGCTGGACCACGGTTTTTGCCGCAGATCTGTGCTAAAAACTTCCAACGGTTTTTTAATTTGCCGTCTGCCATATACATTGAATGTACAGCAATCCGATGGCAATCCTGCGGAAGATCCAGCAGGTTTGAAGATCCACCGGAACCCGTTGGATTTTTTTTTAAAAAAATCTGTGCTGTGTAGAATACAGCACGGATTTTTCATTGCGGTCTACACAGCACTGGGTACAGTCGGATTTTTGGCAGATTTTAAATAGTGAATCCAGTGCTGTGTAGACCTGGCCTAATGTGATTTTTATGTTCATGCTACTTCCAAAGTGTAGGTTTTTCTCAAAGTAAAGATTTGTCATAGGTCATACTTTAATTTAATGAACCTTGCAAATGATCGGTAACAAATGTCTTTATTCATGTGCAAAATTCTAAATACATTTAAAAAAAAAAAAAAAAAATTATATATATATACCATGTACTGTGTATCAATTTGTTACATATATGCACATACATGGATTCTGTCCCTAATTCTTTACCACAACAATCCTGTTCTTGTTATTGGAGATTATCATAACCTGTTTTGTGGGCAAAATAAATGCCTGTTTACTCTAAACAAGGCCCGGATTATGTGCGTTGTAGTCAAACCTTGCTTAGTCATGGCAGGTTCTTGTGATCGGTCTGTTGCAGCTTGATAAGGCATCCTGGATTCTTTCTTCACTTGTGCATTTTTCTTTTGCGCTTTTTTGTAGGCTGACAAATGCAACCATGAGACATGAGGAGTTACATAGAGGGACATAGATGCACATGATGAGAACATCATTCTCCCATTATACAAGTCACTGGTTAGACCACACATGGAATATTGTGTACAGTTTTGGGCACCCAGTGCACAGGAAAGACATTGTAGAGCTTGAACAGGTACAAAGGCGGGCAACAAGAATAATAAAAGGACTGGGTGGACTACAATACCCAGAGAGATTACCAAGATTAGGGTTATTTAGTTTAGAGAAAAGACGGCTTCGGGGGACATAATAAATATGTTTAAATATATTAAAGGTCAATATAGAGATCTATCTCAAGATCTATTTATACCCAGGTCTGTATCCAGAACAAGGGGGCGTTCTCTACGTCTTGAGGAACGAAGGTTTCTACATAAACATAGAAAGGGATTCTTTACTGTAAGAGCAGTGAGACTATGGAATTCTCTGCCAGAGGAAATTGTCATAGTGAATTCAATAACAGTTGGAAAAGGGTCTGGATGCATTTCTGGAGCGTAATAATATAACAAGTTGTAATATATATATTAGGATTCTGGAGAGGGGTCGTTGATTCAGGGATTATTCTGATTGCCAGATTGGAGTCGGGAAGGAATTTTGTCCCTGAAATTAGGATAATTGGCTTCTACCTCATGGGGGTTTTTACCTTCCTCTGGATCAGCACTTTAGTACAATAGACTACACTGGATGGATGTCGGTCTTGTTCTCAGCCTTACAAACTACGTAACCTATTAATTAGTGCTGCACATTTAAAACAATTGTTATGGTTTTTATATCTGGACATATTTTTTTATCATTTTTGTTTTTATTTTATTTTTTTCTCCTCTAGATTAGAGTTAATAAAAGATTCCCTCTTTGGCTGAGGCTTATTTGTCTCTGCATTTGTGTGACCCTTAGTTAAAGGGGTTTTGCCACCATGTAAAAGTTTGACGGGGGGGAAAAATCCAAAAATTGGGGATTTAAAAAATTTTTCTAAAAAATTTGTGATTAAAAAAGTGAAAATCTTTAGAGTAAGCATTTTTCAAAACCCCCCTTTTTTTTACTACAAAGCTTCCCCTAGTCAAATCCCCGGGGCTGAAAAAACCACGCTTGCGTGAATCAATCTTATCTGATGGGCGGGCAGAAAGAATGGTCTTTTAAAGGGCCCCCCCGGGGTTTGTCAATAGTTTTCTTTTGTATAATAAAAACACTTGTATGTAATTAATCCCCTGGGTTTAAACTGATGAAGAAACTTCAATCTGCTGTGTAGAATAGGGGTTTTTTTGTATTTCAGAATTTAAATTTTTTAGTTTGATTATTTTAGGTGAACATGTTTACCCGGAATTCCCCCTTTTGGGAGGGCCCCTGTGCTCTGGTTGTGTGTTCTGTGGGCTTGGGTGCGTGTTTGTTTACTTTCATTAGATTCTTTGCAGATAAGGGTTTCTCCCCGACAGGGCCTTTGTGGCCGTGTCTTTCTGTAATTTAATCCAATGGGTTTTACTGTTTATTAAAATTCCATTAAGTTTTTTGGGCGCTCCTTGGGTTTTTCCCACTCCTCCCCCCCCTCTCCCTCTCTCCCAATGCAGCCTTTAGGACTTTAGCATGATTTGTTTACATCTTGGGTCTCAAATTAAAAGGAGGTCAGTACTTGGTCGGGGGGGGAAATCCCCTTTTTTTTTATCTGATCTTTTTTTACCCGAGGGGTTTTGTTGCTTATAATTTTTCATTCCTTGCCAGAACATTAGTTTCCATGTACTCTAAGTTCCTTTCTCAATTTAGGGTGGCCAATCTGAAAAAAGTTTGATCCCCCTTTGGTTTGGGGGGGGGGGGGATCAAAAACTGTGGCTAGCTTAGGCTGACGGGAGGGGGATTTTAATTTTTGCCTTAAGTCAGCAGTACTCACTGGCTGTCTGCCATCCAATTACTTTTCCCCCTAACAAACCCCTTGGGGGCCCCCCATCTAGCACTTGTGAGCCCCTTCAAACCCCTCTTTAACCCCTGTCCGCCCGACTACTTTTCTCCTCTCTTTTCCTCTGCAGGCCCCCTTTACCCTTTTAATTGCCCCGCAAATTTAAATTAATTTTAAATTCCCAGCCAAACACCTACAGGTCTTTCCCTTAGCCTTTTCCCCTCCATACATTTCTGCCCTTTAAACTTTTAAAAACCTCCGCTCCTCACAGGACCTTTTTTCTCTGCTCTCCCCTTTCAGCTTCCCCCGCCCCAAAATGCTCCAAGGGGCTACTTCTGTGCATCCCCCATAGTCTGGAACTCACTACCGCAACACGTCAAACTCTCCGCCACTTTTACTAGCTCCCAAAAGTAACCCGAAAAACCCAAAAAAAATTTTTAAACCAAACCCGGAAAACGGGAAAAAAAATCCAATGGGGTACCCGAAAGAAAGGGAACCGGGCGCTAGTTTTTGAAAATTTCATCCCAAGAACCCCCAACTAGGGGGACCCAACCCGGATGTCCTGGGAAAAAAGGGCCCTTTAAAATTTGTCCCAAGGTTTGGATTGGGGGTCTGGGGTTTACTTTTTC